>QLTV01000602.1:524805-536058 GCA_003457575.1 Thermophis baileyi | reverse complement strand
TTGCCAAAGCGTCCAAATTTTGATCACATGATCATGGGGATGCTGCAAAGGCCGTAAGTGCAAGGACCAGGGGTGAAATGCTCCCGGTTCGCAAAGGCAGAGCAAGGCTCCACCCACCTGCCCGGACGCTGCCATTTGGGCTCTTTTACCCTCTGCGCATGCACAAAGCGTGCTGTGCATGCGCAGAGGGTAAAAGAACCCAACTGGCGGCATCCGGGTGAAGCCTCCCGTTTCCTTCGCTATCAGCTGTCCGGCAACCCACAGGCAAGCCCGAACCGGGAGCACTTCACCCCTGGTGCTACGCCCCCTTTGTCACCTCATCCTGCGCGGGGAGGGGGTGGGGGTCACGGTGGCAGGGGGCCCCCGGCGGCGGAGGGGTCACGGCGGCGGGGGGGTCACAGGGGGGGTCGCGGCATTAGAAAGGTTGAGAACCACTGCATACAGACTAATGCTTCTCATCTTCCAAATCTAGCAGGCATAATCACAGAAAACAAGAACAGAGCTCAAAAATGCATGAGGAAAAGAGTATGAAGAATTCATTCAGGGACAAAGTTATGTATCAAAGTGGTTATCGTTACTAAAGATGGGATGAAGAGGCTTCTGTTTTCACTTATTGATATGTCTCCTAAGATTTTCAGGAGGATTATAAACTTTAACATTTGTTCTAATGTTAGTGTTGATTGGATATCTCTGAAACAATCTTTTTTTAAAATAAATTTTATGACTAATCAAAAAGTCAATGCTAAAGACCAGTCTAATCTATTGTTTCATACTTTTATTTTTAATAACTGTTACTGTTTTTATGAACAGATATATTATGCAATGGCCTTTGCAATTAAATAAAGTCCACTTAATATGATTTGCTTTCTAGAAATGTCAGGAATTTAGCCTGGGACATCTGCAAAAAATATGTGTTCTATCACTGCATTATGGTCTCTTACCTTATGTAATAGTGGAAAAAGTATCCAGTATTCTGATTTCTAAATACCAATGTTACTTGAAAAATTGAAAATATTTCAAACACTGAAAATCAGATGTCAGCTCATTTCTGATACTGGCCTGTTGGGTGTGTTGATTGTATACCACTTCCTGTGTTGTTTGTTGGCATCCCCTCCAGGCTTCTGGACCTTATTTCAAAGGTAGTGGTACAGTGTCCTAGACTGTGTTGTGTCAGAAGACTTCAATCTGTTTTCTTTTGGTGAGAGGGTCTGGAGGTGGCCATACATTATGAAGCCACAATGCACATGGGGTGGGGTTGACATTGTTCTTTTGTTTTGGGGGGAAGGATGAAATGTGATCTAAAATTGGCTGACAATGAGCTTAGCCCCTTGTGGACCAATTCTCTGATGCTAGAGTTTTGCAATCTGATGCACAGTTGCAATAGGGAAGATCTATTAGATCTGTCTTTACCCCAGGAGACTAATGAATCCTACTGGTTTTCAGAGGGCATTTAGGGACATCCTTGATGATATGATAGGCAGTTCAGTCAGGACCCTGATATTGCCTGCTGGAAGAGGAGGATGACCATGGAATTGCATTGGATCGTATCAGCATGCTCTCGCCCTTCTCACAAATCCATGCAGCTCCTTGGATCTCTGAAGAGCTGAGAGAGATGAAACAGCCAAAGAGGCATCTAGAACACTGCTGGGTGAAGACCTACATTGAATCTGTGTATGCATTAAAAATTATTATTTGAATCCACATAGTGGTAATTATGGGCATCAAAAAAGAAAATATTTGCATCTTCTGAATGTTATCCAGCAACCCATTTTAAGGTAACGGGAACAATTAAGATCTGGCTTTTCCATTTTAGGAAGGCATACATTGAATGTTCAGATATTTATTATTTTCACTGCACGGATTTGCTTCTTCAAATCAGTTTTCAAATGGGTTTTTTTGGTTGTTAGCCACTGAGAGTCTTCAAGAGAGGGGAAGATAAAAATATTTTAAATTTGGAAAAGGTTATTTGTCAGTATGCTTCCACAGAAGGCATACATGGCTATATTTCACACTTGGTTATGTGATTGTTTTTGTAATAGCTGCTTCTCTCTGCTTGAAATCGCACACACATTCCACTAATTTCAAAGTGAAATTATACTTAATTGTACAATTAAGTATAATGATAGACATCTTAGACTACTATAAACTAGATGTATTCAGCAGACTCTCTGGGGCTAAGAGACTTGAAACCACAGAAATTGCATTTGATGTTGCAAGCAGTATCCAAATAGGAAAAGAGAATGCCAAGTAAAGTAAATAAAGAGTAATTTAATCAGGTTGGTGAGAAAGTCATATAAAATAAGCATACAGTTATAGGAAAATGAAAGCAGTATATTATTTCAATGCACTTCTGGCATAATAGATAATTAATTAAATTTGCAAATCTAATAACTCAAAGTTAATTCTGAATGTTGGTTTTATTGAAAAAGGCTTTAAATATTTTAAAAAAGTAACATTAGCATTCTTAATGCTGCTAGTACTAATACTGAATTAGTATTCTGTATGTTGTAATTGCTTTCTATAAGTTTAATAATGTTAGAGAGATTTCTATTTTAAATTAATTAGATTTTTTCTGGTTGTTTCATTTTAAGTTAACTTGATTCTTAATATTTTTTGTTCTTTATATTATTTTTATCTTTCAATAATTCCAAGTTATTGTAAGTGGCGTTTAGAAGATTGAAAGCTACTTTTTCTTTTTTCTTTTACTTTTTTTAAAACTTTATTGCACGTTTAAATTTATCTAGCTTGCTTCTTTTTTTCTTTTCTTTTTCTTATTTTCTATTAGTTTTTATTTTCCTTGTTAAAATTGTTCCATACAATTACACAGACACATTTTTCACAGAAATGGATCCCAATGGTGACTTAGTTTAGTAGTTCACTGTATTGATTACTAACCCAAGGTTATTTCCTTCTTCCTTAAGAAGAACCATATGATTTTGTTTTTCAGCTGGCATTGAAATCCTTTCATCTGAGTGCAATTTCTTGAATGGATTTGTGCCAGACTATTGCAACTGGAAATTAATCATATCCGTTTTCATTTGGCATAACATTCAAGCAGTCCAGAGGAATACATTTAATCTTCTATCATTTTATTTTTGCAATTATATGAATTACTGTTCATTTAGAAGCTTAAGCAAATAAAAGCTTAACTTGAGACTTAGACATAGCAGCAAATGTAAAGTATCTGGTGGATTTTTTAGAGAAAAAAATATCCATATGCAAGATAATACTACCAAATAGCTCATTTTGTTAGTCAAATTTTTCTTACGGCTTATCATGAAAATATTACTGTCCAGATAGATTTGTTTGGAAATATGGTCTCAGTGTGTAAAACATTAATTTTCCATATAAATTTAACATAACTGTAAAACATCAATTTTCCAGTATAAATTTATCATAAATTACATGGGTCTGAAATCTGAAAAACATATTTCTAACCTTCTTTTACTATTTTTTTTTACAGTAAATGATTACCAGGATAGATTAAATCAAAGAAAATAAGATGAATTTTAGCAGGCTCTAATTCACACATTGTGGGTCTACCCTTAGCTTATCAGTCATAAATTATGTGAGAGTACTATCTTGAATTTAGAGATTTCTACTTTTACCTTCATTCCATAACAGAAAACTAGGGCTGTTGAAAAGAAATGGTGGATATAGAGTTGCTGTAAATGAAGCATTGTGCTTCATTTGATTTACATACAACCAACAGAGATAATAGTGATAATACATGTTCTCAATGCCTTCTTCTTCTTCTTCTTCTTCTTCTTCTTCTTCTTCTTCTTCTTCTTCTTCTTCTTCTTCTTCTTCTTCTTCTTCTTCTTCTTCTTCTTCTTCTTCCTCTTCCTCTTCCTCTTCCTCTTCCTCTTCCTCTTCCTCTTCTGCCATATCCGTCATCAGACATTGGCGATCATGTTGGCAACACGAAAAACTGCTGTTGAGTTTTGTCCAAACCAGTCCCTTAGATTTTAAAGCCATGATGTTCTTCTTCTGCCTGGACCTTGTTTGCCTTCAATCTTTCCTTGGAGGATTAAGTGAAGTATGCTTTATTTTTCTGGGTGTCGCATCACATTCCAAAATATTCTAACTTTCTTTTTTTTTATGGGTTTGATGATTTTCCTTTGCTTTCCCAGGTGGCTTATCACCTCCTCATTTCTGATTTTGTCAACCAACTTATATGTAACAGCCCCTGTAAACCCACATTTCAAATGCTTCTAGTCTTTTCAAGTGGCTTTCTGTCAGAGACCAACTCTCCACTCCGTAGAGCAGGATAGAAAAGATGTAGCATCTGACAAGCCTGATGTTCAATCTTAGGCTTATGTCGTGACTGCAGAAGACCCTTTTCAGTTATGTTTAGAGGGTGGCAAACTTTATTTTCTTGCTCATGTAAATTAGAACCGTGGTACGTGATCCTTTCACCTTTTTTTGGTGGCATTTCTTCCAAAGTTATCGGTGATAAATTAATGGGTTGTTTGCTGACGACCATGATCTTGGTTTTTGAGGTGTTAAGCTTCAAGCCGTATTTTTCAGATATTTCTGTGACTCTGTTAATGAGGAACTGATTAAATTGTTCAATTCTTAAATTGAACACCGTTTACTTTGAGGCCAGCATCAATGTTTTCTAGTGCTTCGTTGAAAATTGATTCAGAGTAGATAATGAACAATAACGGAGACAGTATACAGCCCTGTCTCACCCCTCTTCGTATTTCCGCATCATCTGAGTATTTTCGGCCTAGTCTCACATTTGCTACCTGATGCCAATATAGATTCTTTATGATTTGGATGTCTTTGTTATTTAGCCCTACTTGTTTCAGGATTTGTAATAGTTTGCTGTGTCTTATTTTATCAAATGCTTTTTCAAAATCAATGAAGGACATGTAAACACATCTCAATGCTTTAAAAAAAACAATTAGGAAAAAATACAACTTTTTGATGATCTTTAGATTTAACATGTTTGAATTCAGTGCAAACATTTTAACTATTTTTAACTATTTTTCTTGAAGCGTATGATTGTAGTATTATCCATTTGCAGATTATTGTCTTCAAAATTGTCTCCATTAACTCTTGTCAATTTGAATTCTTACCATAAATTAGACAACCTGTTTACATTTGTCAAAACATTGTTATAATAGATTTAATTTTAATTTCATTATAAGGCTATGATGACATGAGGCTATGTGGAATATAATATGAAAATATTGTAAATATATAATGACAAAAATGGGAAAGCTACTAAACTATTTAGATTCATGCTGTTATCTGGAATTTATTTAGAATAAAGTACATTTATTTTGCACAAGTGAAGATGAGCAGGTGTGAACTTATACTGTCATGAACATTTATTATAGAGAATGTTAATTTTAAAAATAGCACCATGATCTATCTGTCATAGTTCTTGCCTAGGGAATCTGTCATAGTTCTTGCCTAGGGAAATTATCCTGTATTTATAGAAGCAAGGTCATTCTACAGGTTGAAATTACATCATACTGTAGTTCAATTTGCTACTAGAAAGGGGTGAAAACTTCATTTGGTTCTTTTTCTAAAAATGAGAATTTGTTAAAATTTCAAATATGCTAATAAGTGAAATGGAAATTATTTGAGTTTCAAATTAACAATAGTGTGAAAGAAAGCAAAACAGATTTGCTTTCTTTCTTCTGGCAGATTTGCTATTTGAAGCTGAGTTTTGACCTTTTTGTGTTCATGGGAATGGGGTTACAGAAAGTTCATGATATAGTGGGAATGTTTTTGCAAGCTAGGAAACAACATGATGCTAGAGTGCTTATTTATCTGCTGATCTACAGTATTTCTACAATGATATTTCATGATTAAAATTTTCTCCTTTTTTACAGTCTACTATGAAATTATATATATTTGACATACAATTGGGTTCCATTTCTTTGTATAGCAATATTAATTTATATATGTCTTTTGCTACTTTTATAGTTACAAAAAAATCTTTCATTTTATCTCTGGATTGGGAACATCCTTAAAATAAGCTAGCTTCCCCTACTGGCTTTTTGCATTATACAGTAATTTTGCCTTCTAATATACCATACCCTATATTATTGACTGTCTGAGTGACATTGAATTGATAAATGGTAAAATGGCTGTTTCAGACAGCAGGGTCATTGGATTATTCTATTTACTGAAAAAAGATTGGTATCCATCACAGAATATCTCCTGAACTCATTAAATCTTCTGTTTTCTCAATATATTGGTGAACATTACTCTATCATTGGTGTTGACATAAGATTTGATTATTGGTCTTCTTGGTCTTAAAGTATGTACCAAGCAGGATATACCATCTTGTCTTTGTATGTATTAGGCAAATAAATGCTATATTAATAGGATCAATAGGTACCATAATTCTGACATGTTAAGCCATTGGATATTTGACCCAGGGTGATAGCTACGTATGTGCTCCCAGAGTTTTTTGTCCCTTGCTCCCAGAGTTTTTGTTCCTTGCTAGACAAAAGTAATATAATGGACAGGATCCATCACTTGGGAAGAACTTAAGAACTCTACTACTACTACGACTGGAGTTCTTCCAAAGTCGTAGTATTAATTTGTGTGTTCTTGTGCAGATTTGTTTCAGCACTTTATGCTATTTGGCTTATCCCTAAATTCTTGAGATAAATCTATCCAAGAATTTAGAAAAATACATTTAAATGAATGATAGCATTCAGAAAGACTCTTTCATGGCATTCTTAATTAATTTTGTATCAGAGGACTCCTTTCCCTCCTATACTAATTGCATGAGGTCAGCATGAAACAGACAGGCTAATATGTTCTGGATTCTACCCAAAATTTATCATGTTTCCTGCTAGAGCTGTAATGGGAAAAGAGAGAGAGGGAGGACAGAAACAGACAGACGAAAATGATTTTAAAATTACACGTTTTGGTCTCATAAAGATAAAAATAATTGCAAATCATTTTGGATGGACAATCAAATAGAAAAATAGTTTGTCTCTGAAATTTATTTAAATGGCATTGATATTCTAAGAATGAAATCAATCTCTTCATTATTATTATATGAATATACTTAGATGTATAGAAAGTCAGATGAATACAAGGGACCCTTTGCTGGATTAATTTGCCCTATTAATTGTTGTGGAAAGTAATCTTTATATGTCTTTGTTCTTACATGAAATGTACACTGCAAGCAGCATGTATTAGAGATGTCAATGAGGCACTTTCCTACTGATCACATAGAATCATTTATAGCAGTGGAAGCTATATGCCATTTGAAAAGGAAGATGAGAGATTTACTATGATAGGAGGAAAAATAAGAGCAGCCATAGATGATTATATCACAGAGGGATAAGCTTTGCATAGCCAGCAATCTATATAGTCAAGCCAAGAGGTACAGAAGATTTAGCCACTTGTTGTAAGAGATTATGTCATTAAAGAGCACTAAGTGAGGTGAGTGAGGTGTAATCCATCACTTTTAAAGACCTGATAGCTCAGAATAGTAATGACAAGTGTGAAGAAAATATTTAACTATTAAATATTTTTATATTTAAACAATTTATTTGTATTTAATAGTTTGGGAGAAATGCACACTACCCTCTCCAGTTAAGGATCTTAATTTTAGGCCACTCCAGAAATAGAGAAATATGTGGTTGTTTTTTTAAGTGTTATTGTTTCAGAGATTACAGTCAGCAGAAGGATGCCCAGTTCCCACAGAGAACTTTCTGTGGGTGTAACTGTGACATCTTGAAGTAAATGTGCACAACTATGGATGAAAGCCATTTTCATCTATGGTGGAACTTATCTCCATCTTTCTTAATCTTCCTGGAGGTTGCTAAAGGGATTTGGATTACTTTGCTAGCTGTCTTCTCTGTCTCAGAAGCTGAATCAAGTCTTTCAAAGTCCTGGATCAGATGACATTAAGATAGCAGGAATAGCCACTTTAGAAAATAGATTCAAGATCAAGAAGGATCTTGAGAGACTTGTACATTGGGCTCTGTCCAAATAAAATGCAATTCAGCGGTGTCAAAAGTAAGTGTTTACATTTAGGCAAGAAAAACAAAGTATAGAATAGGTTGTGTCTGGCTCAAAAGCAGTAACTGTGAGAGGGATCTAGATGTCCTAGTGGACAATCACTTAAGTATAGGCAGCAGCGTGCTGCGGCTTGCAAAAAATCCAATGCAGTCCTAGTCTGCATCAATAGAGAGACAGTGTCAACGTCACATGAAATGATAGTACTTCTTTATACTGCACTGGTAAGACCACACTTGAAATATTGCATCCAGTTCTGGTTAACATAAGAGAAAAAATATATATGTTAAGTGCAGAGAAGAACAACAAAACTGATTAGGGAGTCTGGAGGCTAAACAGTATGATGAATGATTGCAGGAACTAGGTGTATCTAATCTAGCGAAGATTCCAATATTTGAAGAGCTATCATAGAGAAGAGGGGGGGTCAATCTATTTTCTAAAGCACCTGAGTGCAGGAAAAGAAGTAAGGGATGGAAGATGATTAAAGAGAGATCCAATCTAGAATTAAGGAGAAATGTCCTGACAGTGAGAATAATTCATCAATGGAATGGCATACGCCAGGAAGTTGTGGGTGCTGCATCATTTCAAGAAGAGATTGGACAACTATTTGTCTGGAATGTTATAAGGTTTCCTGTTTGAGCAGGGTATTGGTCAAGAAGAACGCCTAAGTCACTTCCAACTCTGTTACTCTATGATTCTAAGAGATATGTGCAGTGTTAAATGAAACTAAACAAAATAATCATATAGTTTTCCCGTTTATGTTGGCATTTTTACAGAAGTAGATTATTTAGTCTTAGTGCTGATTCAGGGAAAAGAATATCAATGTAGCCCTTTTTAATAAACTGTGGTATGTAAACTAATTGAAACTGCAGAAAATCTTTTTCATGTTGGTAAATTTATAAGCTGTAGAATGAAAAGATAAATCCCTATTTATACTACTGTACTTAACTTCTTACTTCTAAAGCCCTAGTGCTGAATTATATATAATTTATATATATTTTTTGTTCTAAAAACTTTGCTAAGGGTCAAGAGTTAGCATAATGAAAATGGCCATTATAATTTATCAGATGATCCCATCACTTTAAGCAATTGCTTTTTTCAAGTCTGTCTGTCTGTGTCTGTCTGTCTGTCTGTCATCTATGTATCATCTTAGTCCATGCAGGCACTAGGAGTTAACAATGACTCAAAGGAATGTGTGTCTATTTTTTGTGTGTATTTAACTTTAATTCAAATTCATTCAAATTTAATTTAAATTCATTCAAATTTAACTCTGAGATAAAAAATTATAAATCTAAACTCTCTTGAGGTTTCTCTGTATCCAAACAAATACTAACTACCAGATTTCCTTTATTTGTTTTAAAGCTATTATACTAATTCGAAATGTAATCCTACCAGAATTCTGATGTATAAAACTTTCCTTTTATATACATAAAAGCTATTGCAGAAGTTCAGTTTATACAAGTATATCCAAGATACATGGTTTGTGTGGATGAGATAAGGCCCTTTAGTATGACATTTTAGGTGAGAGTGATACAACCAGTGTCCAAATATTGAGTGCTGAGGAGATGGGATTGGAGGGAGAGGAATGAGGATGCAGTTGTGAAATATGTATGGAAAAAGAGAAAATCTATATATATAAAAGCCAAATACCACTCACGCATCATCACGAAATCTCCAGAACCGTAAAGCCTACAAACTTGAAACTTGGCACGTATGTTCCTCTTGGCTTCTAGGTGCTCGCTAAGAAAGGATTTTTTGAAATGACCACCAGATCATTAGTTATTTCTTATATTATTATTAACAGCTCTGATGCTAAGGAGTTAGACGTTCTACTCCCCTTCCCCACCTGAAAAGAACTCTGTTCCAACTGCCAGTGGGCGTGGCCAGCGCATGACTCATCTGGCCTGCGGGATGGGAGTTTAGACATTCTACTCCATGCTAAGGAGTTCAGTTTCGTAGCGAAGCACGGGTATCCAGCTACTAGTCCAGGGTGGGTTCTTCTTTTCTTCACTGGCGGTTCGCTCAGTGCCCCGTGCGCATGCTTCGTGGGTGCTTTGCACATGTGCAGTGTGCTTCACGCATGTGCAGTGCTTTAAAAAAGCTTCTGCTATGTGCAGAAGCAAAAAACAAGATGGCGGCACCTATGGCGGCGCCAAAAGAACCAGTTCGGGGGCGTGGCAGGCCTGGGTCGCTGCCAGTTCTAGCGACCCAGGCTGCCAAATTACTACCGGTTCTATAGAACCGGTCCAAACCGGAGGAACCCACTTCTGTACTAGTCACTTATATAGAAATGCATGATATATGGTGGCCAATCTGCAAAGGAAGTAAGAATGAGAAGTAACAAACTGCAAAGGAAGTAAGAATGTGAAATCCCATTTCCTCATGGTATTTTAGGAGTCATAACCAGATTGCTCAAGAATCTGGTTTCAAGCTGTTGATACTAAATGTCTGGTGTACCTTTAATAAGAATATTGCACAACATATAATCTAAGACTGGATGAAAAGCAATGCACTTCTGAATCCTGAGTGGGAAGGGGGTGTCTCTGAATAAGATGTATGCTTCAAGGTATATTAGCCTAAATCCCAACATAGGGAGAGAGAGTAGTACAGTGCTTGTCCGCTGAATGACTTTGGTGGTGGCTTGCAGTTCTACAGGTTAGTGGATCTATGCATTTGGGCCAAAGAGACATGGTAGGAATGCTTTTGTTGTATTGACCTTCCAGTTCAGCAGTAGTCCTGTCCAAGTTGCTAGATCTCACCTGGGCTTCTGATACTGGGTGATTTCTGTTGGATTCTGGCACAGAAGACGCTTTAGACAGGTTGGGTACAACAGCTCTTTATTGTGAGTGTCTCAAGACTCCAGCAACAGGGCATTCTGACAGCCGGCTTTATATACTGAGCTGTCAGTGAGATCAACCAATCAGGGCTCTCCATTCTCCCGCCAGAATGGAGGACCTGACAGTAAACTATGTACATTCAATATATCCCTCCCCTCTTGGTTTAGTCCAACCACTTATCATACGTAGTCCCGTAGGTAGGCGGGGCGTTTCGGAGTCCTAGTGGACCTGTGCAGCTCATTCGGGGAGCTGGCGTCGAGCGGAGAGGATGGATTTTGTTCCCTCTCTAGCTCCGCCTGTGGAAGCTCCGAGAAGCTTTCGGGCGTGGCCTTGGGATTACCCGAAACTGGTTCGTGACTGGGACAGCGCTGGACCTCTGGTTCCCCAGGTAAGTACTCCGCCTCCCCCGGGCCCC
>QLTV01000602.1:508900-519365 GCA_003457575.1 Thermophis baileyi | reverse complement strand
ATAAATAAATAAATAAATAAATAAATAAATAAATAAAATATCTCTGGCACATGATCTCTTCAAAACAGTGCTATCTTTCAAATGACTGGACATTGTATATTACTCAAACAAATCCATAATTTCATGTTTAACCACAGAGCTTAATTAAATTTATCTTATTTTGGACACTCAAAAAAAAATTCTAGACCTTCTCTCTAGATTTTGTTTGTTTCAAATCAGAATTAGAGATAAATTTATACTTAACTAGCTAAGAAAGCTTTTCATAAATCATAATACTGAGCTAAATAAAATAAGCAGACCACAACCTAAAACAACAAGACATAATCAGACCTGAAATATTTCTAAGTTCCAATAGCATCAAGATGATACTTCCTGATTTATGCGATAACCAGAGAAAATATCAGGCTGTTATATTTAAGAAATAAGTTAATGAGATTTTTGGTATATCTAGGGAGCACAGGGATACAGTACTATCACAGTGTACCTCAGTAGTGTACTAAATTTCCTTCAGGATTAAAATTAAAAAGTAAAGAAGAAGAAAAGGATAATGTGCAACTGATAATAACTATTCAGAGAGCCATACTTTCTTTTGTAGTATCTCATTTAAGATGTTATCAATCTGCATTCAGATATCCTGAACCCTATTGATATCCTGAACCTAGATGCCAGAATAATTTTAGACTTATTCGAAAAAAGCAATTTTTATGTGACATACTCTGCATTTAGTGGTCTAAATGTTTCTTTCTTAGTCTAATTCTATGATTTTTATCACAGTGGAAACATGTTCAAAATAATCTTAGAATATATATCTTTTGGGTGATCAATAATCTATTAGGACGATAAAGAAAATGGTTGAATTATTTAGTTTCAGTGCGATTATTTTTCCTAAAACTGCCTTGGTATAGATATTATAACAAGGTTATATTATTGGATAACCATCTTATGAAAAGAAACAATTACTCAAAATAAAATAAATTGAAATTGTATGAATTTAATTTTGTAAAGGTTTATCTCAGCTTTGAAATAAGGCTTCAGTCCTACTCTTAGCTACAATTGGTCTGTAAAGTATTTTCAAATGATCAATAGGAATTAAGTTCAAGGCTTTTGACAAAACTATTATATTATTTGACAAAACTATATGATTATATATTTACACTTACCAATTTTACTTTAAATAATATGTAGGCAACAAATATTAAGTAATTTGCAAAGAAATGTGCCTTTGAATGTACTCTTCGGAAAAAAATATTTTGAAAAGAACCAATTTTCTAAAAGGTTTTTTTTTAAAACAATTACAGTTTTCTTTAATTACAGTTGCCATTATTATGGCCAAGCAATTAGTATTTGCAGCAAATGGATTGGTTTTGTTTACAGAAACCGTGTTATGTCATTCTCTATAAGCAGCTTATTCAAGAAAATTGCACAAACTAATTATAGACAATGACATAACATAGTTGCCAAAATGATTCACTGGAACCTCTGAAAAAAGTATTATGTGTCTGCAATGAAAAATTGGTGGGAACATACAATTGAAAAAGTAGTATAAAATGAGCAACTTAAAATATTGTAGGATATCTGAATGCAGATTGATAACATCTTAGATCATAACACATCAGATACAATATCGTTGAAAAGAAGAAAGTGTGGGTAATTGATGTGGCAATACCAAGAGACAGTGGAATAGAAAATAAAGATAAAGAATTGGAGAAGATGACAAAGTATCAAGATCTGAAATTGAAGTTGAAAGATTATGGTATAAACTACCCATGGTCGTCCCAGTGGTTAGTAGCATACTGTTGTGCCATACCAAAAATGTTGGACAGCAATTAGACAATATTTCCATATGTCAATTATAAAAGGCCACATTGCTTGGATCCACACATATATTACGCCAATACATTATCATATCCTAGATTCTTGAGAAGGACTCGTGTGCATGAAGCCAATACCGATTAAAGAATTGGGAGTTGTGAGTTCACATTGCTGGGACCAGATAATAATAATAAACTCCAATGTTTTGTTTATCTTAACATTTTCTTTAATATTACCACGATAGCTTTGCATAATGTTCTCTACTGTTACTTGAAAGTCATTGGAATTTTTAAAATTGATTTCACAAGACTTATATAATGTTTTTTGTTCTTTCAGACAAGGATCTTTATATATCTACAATGAAATCTAATGTTTTTCATGTATATGTTCTAATGTTAAGTCAAACATGTGACTCCACCAGAGGTGGGTTCTTCCCGGTTCGGACCGGTTCGCCCGAACCGGTAGCGACCCACTGGTGATGTCACGGTGACATCACGGAACTGGTTCTGTTGGTGCCGGTCCGTGGGCGCCGCCATCTTTTTTTGGATATTTTTTTTGATAATTTTTTTTTGAATTTTTTTCTGGGTTTTTTTTCTTCTGCGCATGCGCAGAAGCTGAGTTTCCGGCACTGCACATGCGTCGCCATCTTGTTTTTGGCTTTTTTGGGGGAATTTTTTTTGGATTTTTCAGCACTGCGCATGTGCGCATGCGCGTGCAAAGCATGCCCATGCAGCGCGGGAGGAAGCAAACCGGCAGCGAGGTAAGTTAGAACCCACCCCTGAATGTTCATAATATTCCAGATAGCATGGAATCAGTTCTGAACATGTTAGTAAAGCAACAGCTATAGTTTCATGTGTCAAAAACATTTCTATTTTCTTTCCTTCTTCATCTTCAAGGTTTGGTATGGGTTTTTTTCAGTTTAATTTACTTTGGGAAAGAGTGTCACAGGTGTCGATACCCTCTCTTATATATATTTCCATGTTTCTAAATCTTTTCCCTTCAGGCATATCCTAATCTGCATAAATAATTATAGGAATAATTCTCTTACAATGAACATTTCCACGCCAATATTTTGTGGTACTTTGGGTCAGATTTGGATCTATCTCATTTCATTCAATGATGCTTTAACTTTCTTCAACTTAAAACTACTGCAGACCTAGTAGTTTTCTTTAAACTGTTGCAACTATTCAGATTTTGGGGAATGTTTGCCAGGTTTGCCATTGCACTGAACCACACTGCTGGCTGTAGAATTCAAACCAACTATTAGTCTTCCCTGCCCCATGGAGGTCCTGCTCTAAAGTTTCTCTCTTCCTATATGTATTGCTTGAAATTTACTTTCCTTTGTGTCAATTAATTGTCATAGCAAAATGTATTGGGGAATGTGTCTGGCTGCGAAATTGCTAATTTGCTATTACTTGATTTTCACTCAGTTTTAAAACACAATAGAATAGTTGCCAGGCGGCCAGGAAATCTTTGGACAATTTTGTCATTTTTATTTATGACAATTAATAGTACTGTGCATAAATTCTCATAGTACTAACTCAGGTCTTCACAGCATGTGAAGGGGGAAGGGCCTCATTCATAAATAAAAGCAGTGGGTCACAAAGGAATACCTGGCATAATCATCAGCTGTTTTGCAGCTCGCGGCTGGCAGCAATCAATCTGGCAATGTTAGTGAGGCCTGGAGGTATTGGAGATGCTCAGCTGCCTATCTCTTGGGACAGGATCAGGAATCCTTCCTGGTGGCAGTTTTATTTGGAGGTAGTGATTATAATGAGTTTTCAAAAATTGCCGTCAGGGCGTATAAGGCGATTGATGGACACATGTTATGCAGACCTGTATTAACCTCTGAGATTTTTTTTTCAAATCACAATACTAATGCACACAAATACATATGCATGGGATAAATGGGTGGAGATAAGAAAAGCGTTAGCAATATACAGTGCATTCAGAAAGTATTCAGACTGCCTTCACTTTTGTCAATTTTGTTATGCTGCAGCCTGATTCTATAGTTGTTCTATAGCAGTTTGGCAGATCGAATCTCACCAGGCTCAAGGTTGACTCAGCCTTCCATCCTTCCGAGGTCGGTAAAATGAGGACCCAGATTGTTGGGGGCAATACGCTGACTCTGTAAACCGCTTAGAAAGGGCTGTAAAGCACTATGAAGCGGTATATAAGTCTAAGTGCTATTGCTATTGCTATTGCTGAAATTCATTTTTTTCCTCATTAATCTATACTCAGAACCCCATAATGACAAAGTGAAAACAGAAGTTTAGAGATGCCTGCAAATTTATTAAAAAGAAAAAACTGAAATATCACATTGGCATAAGTATTCAGACCCTTAACTCAGTACTTTGTTGAAACAGTTTTGACAGCAATTACAGTCTTGAGTCTTTTGGGGCATGATGCCACAAGCTTTGCACACCTGGATTGGGCAATTTTCTGCCATTCTTCCTTGCAAATCCTCTCAAGCTCAGTCAGGTTTGATGGCAACTTTTGGTGGACAGCCTCCAGAGATGTTCAATAGGGTTCAGGTCAGGGCTCTGGGTGGGCCACTCTAGGACATTCACAGAGTTGTCCCTAAGCCATTCCTGTGTTGCCTTGGCTGTGTGCTTAGGATTGTTGTCATGTTGGAAAGTGAACCTTCAGCCCAATCTGAGGTCCTGAGTGCTGTGGAACAGGTTGTCATTGAGGATACCCCTGTACTATGCTCCATTCAGCTTTTCCTCAACCCTGACCAGTCTTCCTGCTACTGAAAAACACTCCCACAGCATGATGCTGCTACCACCATGCTTCATTGTTGGGATGATATTGGGATGATATTGAGCAGTGCCTGGTTTCCTCCAGACATAACATTTAGAATTGAGGTCAAACAGTTCAATTTTGGTTTCATCAGACCAGAGAATCTTGTCCCTCACAGTCTGACAGTCCTTCAAGCTTTCATGTGTTTTGCATGAAAGGGGGAGAAGCTTCTGTCTAGCCACTCTGCCATAAAGCCAAGATCAGCGGAGGGCTACAGTGATGGTTGTCCTTCTGGAACTCTGTCCCATCTCCACAAAGGATCTCTGGAGGTCAGTGACTATTGGGTTTTTGACCACCTCTCTTACTAAGGCCCTTCTCCCCCAATTGCTCAGTTGGATCATAGTGAGTCAAAAGAAAGAAAGAAAAGATGGAGTTATTCAACTATTTTGGTTCAGAAGGACCAAGAAGTAAATACATATTGCACTGGACATTAAAAAGAGTTGAAGCACAAATGTTTAAGTTTGAGGTTGATTTATTTTATATGAATAAAAAAATATCAGTGTCCATGTCATGATCCACCCACCCATCTTTTCCTTCCTTTCCTTTCCTTTCCTTTCCTTTCCTTTCCTTTCCTTTCCTTTCCTTTCCTTTCCTTTCCTTTCCTTTCCTTTCCTTTCCTTTCCTTTCCTTTCCTTTCCTTTCCTTTCCATAGTAACTACCTGTTTCAGTAACAAATTTTATTGGTTTATCAAAATATAAAATACAAAACATACAAAGAAAAATAAAGATAATGGAAAGATAAGGAGAGAAAAGGGGAAGAGGGGAAAAATAAGACATTGACTTCTGATTCTTTTGGTGCAGTAGAATAAGTTAGTAACATAAAAACTTAACTTTTTACTTTTATATAATAATATACATTTTTCTAAGCAACAAACTGTTTAGCTTGATTCCAAGAAGTCAAATCTATATCAGAGAACCAAGTTCCTCTGCTCTTGGGTCAACAGTCTTTGACCAAACACAGATACATTCTAAGTAAGATATGTCTCTAGGCTGCAACCTTTAAGCCAAAAGGCAGAGACACAGAGGAGTATGGTACTTATGTTTACTAAACTGTTAGATAGTGGGTAGAGATGACAGGAGACAGACTTCCAAGCAGCTCTTTATTTCAGCTCTTGTGTAAGCAACCAGCAAAGAGCAGTCTGACAGCTTGCCCTTTTATAGGGAGCTGTCAGACAGACCAGCCAATAGCGTTTGAGCTTTTTCCCGCTCAAACGCTGGACCTGGTTGGAACCATGTAACACAGTTTAAACAGTTAGAACATAACACTAAACCTCATGGGAAGAATGGTCTGTTCTGAAGTTGGTCATTACTTCTCAGTAGCCCTAATATTGAATCCAGTTGTGATTAGCTCCAGCTGTATTTGGTGGAAAATAGGAGGAAATGCTCATAGCAAAATATATATAGCAAGAACATCTTCTCTATATATGCTTATTTTTGTATAGGTATCCTCAAAAGGATTCCACTGTTAATATTTAATTGCTTAAAATTAATACATATACATTTTATTTTATTAAATGCACATAGTTTCATTTTTAAACTGCTTTGCATTAATCAAAATTAATTTGAGTTTCATAAGTCCTGTGTTCTGCTTTCCCTAATAAACATGATCAAAGGTATCTCTTTCTTTGAATTGTAGTCATGAAATATGAACCTCTGTCTGGAAAATGTGGCTTGAGCCAAATTATTAAAAAAAATAGATGTGTGGTTACATGCACATTTGACTGAACATCAAAGAAATGCAAGCAAGAAACTGCCAAAAGATTTCTGATATTTAATTGCTGCAATATGCTAACAAAATATTCTGTAATATATCATTGGTCCCAAGCAGCAGTGCTTAATTTCTAAAATAAAATCAGTCTGGAAATGATACCTTCTGATTTGCACCCACCTTTCCAGTTTTGGCCATGTAGCAGTTGCTTATCATTCTTCGTTTAATACTGCTTATGCAGCTCTCATATATTCTTTTATTATTCTTATGACTTAGTTGTAATGGTGATATATAATTAAATTGAAAGTTCTAGTATAAATTTAAGTCAACTTTTGTAAAGAGAAGGTCCTGCATTTAAGAAAGTGTAAAATAATAATTATTTAAACAGAAAGTAAATGACATTTCAATTCAAATTATATTTGCCTACTACAGATTAGGCTCTCTGTCAAATTATATATTTCAATGAATCACAAATGAAACAGAAGCTGACACAATTTCTACATGGTATGGAAAATCTGAATGCAAGGTTATTATTCTGTACAATTGTTATATATTGAAAACAATAAAACAGTGAATATGGCTGCTGAAGAAATTTCAATATCCTTAGAGCCGTGATGGCGAACCTATGGCACGCGTGCCACAGGTGGCATGCGGAGCCATATCTGAGGGCAGACGAGGCGTTGCCCTATGTCAGCTCCAGCGCGGATGTGCGTGCTGGCCAGCTGATTTTCGGCCTTCTGGAGGGTGGGGAGAGGCCGTTTTCGCCCTCCCCAGGCTTCAGGAAAGCCTCTGGAGCCTGTGGATGGCGAAAAACGGACCCAACAGGCCTACTAAGTTTGGAAACGAACTTCCGGTAGGCCTGTTGTGCCGTTTTTCGCCTTCCCCAGGCTTCAGGAGGCTTTCTTGAAGCCTGGGGAGGGCGAAAAACGGCCCATCAGGCCTACCGGAAGTCCGGAAGCTTCAGTGAGGTCTGTGCGCATGCGCGGGGGGGGCAGCGTGGGGGGGTTGTTCACACATGCATGGGGAAGGGCATTGCATTATGGGTGTGGGCACATGTGCGCACGCAATCGCGCACGCGCACACCCTTTTGGCACCTGAGCAAAAAAAGCTTCGCCATCACTGCCTTAGAGTCAGTAATACCTTCTTTGATGGAAATTACTAGCATATTTCCTAGTATACCCTATAACCTGGTAAGAGTTTTCTATTCCTGATTTCCCACTATTCCTTGCAGAATTCTTCTCATATAAAATATACTTAGATCCCCTTGGATACACTCTATGCTTAATATTTCTCTCAACAGTTAATAGCCAAATCTGGGGACTATTAAGGCCACTTCAAAAATGTTTTTCCTTCTCTGTAGATACTTGATGGTTGATCTCAGGATACATTTTGGATTGTTGTCTGTTGAAATACTCAACTTCTTTTCAGCTTAATTTTCATTCAGTCTCTGTGTAACATTTTGCAGTTTGTTAATATTCAGCTGAATCTATTCTTCCTTCCACCCACACAATATTTCCTGTGCACTAGCTGCTAAGCAGTTGCAAAGCATAATAGAACCATTTCTTTGTTTAACTATTGGCAAGATGCTCCATTCTTCCAATGCCCTATCATTTTTTCTCCAAGCATATGTGATGTTGCTGTTGCTGAACAATTTGATTTTTGCTTTATCAGCTCAAAGCTCATACTTATCCCAAATTTCAGACTTATCAAGATTTAGTTCACATAATTTAGACAATTAATTTTGTGTGCGTTGCAGAAAAGATTTTCATTTGACAAATCTCCCATGCAGATCATTATTATATAAGGAGCACTGTATTTTGAACTACTGTAGTATTCCAAGGTCAACTAAACATTTTGAGAAGCCATTTATAGTGATCCATAGGTTCTATTTTGCACATTTAACCACTTTTCTAAAATATTTTGTCTCAATCTTGAAGTAAAGCTCTTGTTTTTGCTTCAACAGTCCCACATTACTTCAATTTCTAAGCAATGTTTCTCATGGTCAGCATGAGTAGCTGGAAGAGTTTAGGGTTTTTAAATAGCCTTTTGTTTTGTAAGGGTGAATTAACTTCATTGTCAAATGTTCATATGGTTGCTTTAAAAAATCCATGGTTGTTAAACATAGACTGAACAACAATTATAATCTGAAAGAGTATTTCAGAGTATAAAATCAGAGTATTTATTCGGCTGTGAAAATGGCTTAACTGTAGGTCTAACAAGACAAGTACCTTTTATGATTATTAACAACTTTACAGTAATAATAATAATAATTAAAAATGAAATTAAAAAGTAACACTAAATCAGTTGTAAAGAAATTTCTGTATCTACCACATTCTGTTTCCTTATTTTTAATATTTAAATGTCTATACATCAATAATATCTATCTATTCAAATCTGCAAAAAACTGTTGTGTTTAACTTTGTTATATGTTTTGTAAACTTCAATTTACTTAGGACTCACCATGCTTAAATGTTTGAAAGCATCTGTATATGGCTATAGTTCCTAAAACAAAGACAAAATATTACAAATTAAATGCCATTCTTTTGTGGTAATCAGCACAAAACAGAACATTAAAATATAAAATATGAATCAAATTTAAAAAATGTTCTGTTCTGAGTTTGGCTGGACAATTCACTTTTATTCTGGATGAGGCATGCAACTTTATTATGTAGCCAAATCTGTTTAGCTTGACAGCAATATTATAAAACTTATTTAGGGTGAAGTCAGTATTTCCTGCCCTGATTTTCTGATCGCGCTTCATATAATCATTCTGTAACTCAATTTAATTTGCAGCAAGTTGGTGTGGTAGCATTATAATTCCATATGAGCCAACTACACTTGCTATCCATAATTGGCATAATGAGATATATGGCAAATGTCAGGATTAAGCAGTCAGTGAACTGATTAAAAATAAACAGAAATTTTCTAGTTTCAGATATTGGGTGTTTCATTTTGAACATATACAGGTGTATTAATTAGCTATAGTTGGTTCAAATAAGTTCCTAAATTGAAATCAGAATGCATTATTATTAATTGATAAGAGACAAAGGATAAACTGTTTAAACAAGCATTTAATCATCTTCACTATTCATTGTCCATGTTCAAGAAATTTCTGCCTTATCTTAAACAGAATAAAGAAAGTGTGCACCAGCAAATATCAATTATTTTTGTGTAGCCTCCAATGATAAGTATGATTTGAGAAAATCAGCACTATTGTTAACCTGAAGGACCTAGTCACGGAGCTCCATCTCCTAATGATTTGCATTTGGGGCTTTTTACCCAGTTATATTCTTGACAGAAAACTGAAAATGTAATTGTAAAATGTATCAGAGTTGCTAGCAAGGTCATAGTCTTCTAAGCCAATGAGCCAGTGAGTTCAGAGTTTTCAACAAATAACATACTAACTCTCTTTTTACCTTTTCGTTATAAGAAAATTTTGTCTCTTCTTTTTAAATATTCCTTTAGCATAAGGGGAAATGGATGCAGTGTCTCACTTTTTTCTTTTCTTCTTCCTCATGTCTTCCATTCGGTACCAGTCTGCCATGAGTCCTGAAGGGAGGAGAAGGAGGAGTGCTTGAGGAGAAAGTTACACAAGTGAAGATGCCTCTCCAAGATGGTGTTTCAAGATCACCTTGCTATGAGAAAAATGCAGCTGCAAGCCAGTCTACAATCAGAGTGGCCGTTTCAAAAACATTTTCTTGGAGATTGATTGGATGATGGAGGGGAGGGGGGGGCCAGCAATGGCAAGTGCCTAAAAGGGGAAAAGTTTTTACTTGGGGATTTGGTTTGTGAATTTCAGTTCTGGCTTTGCGCTATTGTATTTTACTTGGCTTCTAACAAAGTATACTTCTCTCAAGTCGATGGCCTGGTTCAAGGACCAAATCCAGGGTTCTTGAAAAAACCCCAGTATACTATAGATCACTCTGGGGGTGTTAGATAGTGGGTAGAGATGACAGGAGACAGACTTCCAAAACAGCTCTTTATTTCAGCTCTTGTATCAGCAACCAGCAAAGAGCAGTCTGACAGCTTGCCCTTTTATAGGGAGCTGTCAGACAGACCAGCCAATAGCGTTCGAGCTTTTTCCCGCTCAAACGCTGGACCTGGTTGGAACCATGCAACACAGATTAAACAGCTAGAACATAA
>QLTV01000602.1:451545-500667 GCA_003457575.1 Thermophis baileyi | reverse complement strand
AGTCGCCAGGAGAAAGGCCACCTTGAAAGAAAGATGACGGAGGGAAGCCTCCCGGAGAGGCTCGTAGGGCGGCCCCGTGAGGGATTTGAGAACTTTAGGAAGATCCCACGTGGGATATCTGTGTATCACAGGCGGTCGCAAATTCGAAGTGCCCTTGAGAAACTGTCGAACTGTTGGAAACTGTGATAGGGAGTCCAGACGACCACATGACAATACTGATGAGAGGGCCGCCACCTGGCGAGGCAGAGTATTCGGCGACTGCCCCTTGGCCAGTCCCGCCTGAAGGAATTTCAGGATCTTAGGAAGAGGAACGCTCAGGGGAGAGATGCCCTCTGACGCACACCAGGTGCAAAACGTTCTCCACGTCGAAGAGTAAATTCTCTGCGTGGAGGGCGGTCGGGCCGCCTGAATGGTAAGGATGACATCCTGATCATATTGTTGCCGGCTCAGAGCGCACCGCTCAATCGCCAGGCGGTCAGACGACAGTGGTGCAGGTCCGGGTGGTACATGGACCCTTGACTGAGTAGGGTTTCGGAGACCGGGAGTGTCCACGGGGACATGGTAGACAACGCCTTGAGCTCCGCAAACCATGGCTGCCTTGGCCAAAACGGGGTGAGAAGAATGAGCTCCGCCCTCTCGTCCAACATCTTCCGCAAGACCAGCGGCATGACCGGCAATGGCGGGAAGGCATAGAGGAGGCCCCGCGGCCAGGTGCTCCGAAGAGCATTGACTCCCTCCGCTCCCGGAGATCGAAAGCGGGAGAAAAACCGCGGGAGCTGAGTGTTGTCCGGGGTGGCAAAGAGGTCCACGAGGGGGGTGCCAAACCGGCCCGTTATGGAACGAAAAATTTGGGGATCCAGGCGCCATTCCGCTTGGTCCACCAATGACCGGTTCAGCCTGTCCGCTTGAATGTTGTCCACCCCGGATATGTGGTCGTCCATCAGCGATAGGAGATGTTTCTCCGACCACAGCCCCAACTTCAGCGCCTCGGTCATGAGAGCCATGGACCGGGTGCCCCCCTGGCGGTTGATGTGGGCCTTTGTAGTAATATTGTCCGTAAGGACCAGGACATGCTCTGCCTTCACCAGATGGTAGAATTGGCGGAGAGCCAAGGAGACGGCCTGCAGCTCCAGCCAATTGATAGAGCACTGGGCCTCGACTGTTGTCCAGCGACCCTGGGCCATGTGCCCCTTGCAGTGGGTGCCCCATCCGGAGAGGCTGGCATTTGTAGTCACGGTAACCCTGACGGATCCTTGAAGAGGGACCCCTTTGAAACGGCCGATGTCTGCCATCAAATGAGAGAGTGGCGAACTCGAGGAGGGACCAATACCTTGCGCATCGAAGACCCCTTGTCCGCTTTCTGAAAAGGGAGAAGGAACCACTGCAGTTCCCTAGCATGCAGGCGAGCCCAGGGGGTGATGGCTATACAAGATATCATCCTCCCCAGAAGGGTGGACAACACCGAGACGGAAACCCTACGCTCCCTGATGACCTGTGAAGCTAGGACCCTTAAACCATCCTGGCGTTCCTGGGAAAGGGAAACCCTGCAAGCTAGGGAGTCTATAACCGTTCCCAAATGAACAATAGAAGTGGAGGGAAACAATTGGCTTTTATCTATATTAATAGAAAACCCGTGATGTTCCAGCACAGAGATAGTTACCTGGAGGTGCTGAAGCGCAAGATCTTTAGATGGAGCGTGTACCAGAATATCGTCCAGGTAACACTGGACACGCACGGGAATGGAATGCAGGTGGTCCGCCAGAGTCGCCAACACTTTGGTGAAAACCCGTGGGGCAGAGGAGAGCCCAAAGGGAAGCGCCCTATATTGAAAATGCCTACCTGCATGGCAAAAAAAGAGGATGGAATAAACCCCCTGCCCCCGCTGGGCCAGGGGAACCTGCTGGATGGCCCGGATGTCCAACAGGTGTTGGACAGCCTCCTCCATGAGAGCCCTTTTGGAGGGAACCCTGGAGATGGAACACTGAACAAAAAACCTCGGGGGAAGGGAGAGAAAGTCTAGAGAAAGACCGTGACGGACGGTCTCTAGTACCCAGGTGTCTTGGGTAGTCCTGGCCCAGGCCGTGTAGAACCTGGCCAGATGCCCCCCTATGGGGCCCTGAGATGCACTACCACTTTCCCCTCCTAAAGGGTCGGCCACCGGCGCCACCCCGACCTTGCCTTCCAAACTGTCTCCCCCTCCCGGGTCTGTCCTGCGTTTGGCGAGCACGATACCCATACTGACCTGGGGCCTGGGGGAAACTGGGGCCCTGGTCGACCTGCCAAAATGGCCGCTGGAAGTAAGGCGACTGCCTGGGAAAACCCCATCTGGAAATCGAGGGAAGAACCTTCTTGCGTTCCCGGGATTCCACCAAAATAGGGTCAAGGGAGTCTCCGAACAGAAGGGGACCCTTAAGAGGACCAGAAGCCAATCGCCATTTATGTCTCGGGTCAGCAGACCACATCCTCAGCCAGTTCAGGCGTCTCGCCACAGTAGAGGCCGCCAAGGCCCTGGCCGCAAAGCGAGAAGCATGCAGGGTGGAGTCGGCTAGAAATTGTAGGGAGGCGAAAACCTTATTAAGGTCCTGCTGAGCTCGAACGTTCGAGGATGGAATATGCTCCTGAATTTGTTGAAGCCAGATCAAGGCTGCCCTAGCAAAGAAGGAGGAAGTAGAAGACGCCCTGATGGACCAAGCAGCCGCTTGGTGGCCCCTCAAAAGGACCTGCTCGGTCTTCCTATCCTCCGCCTTAGGAGCATGTACGGCCAGCACCGGAGGATCCACAGAGGGAACCGCCAAAAGGTCCGCCATCTCTGGCGCCACATGGAAAAATTTTCGATCCAATGACGATGGAGTGGGACCCGAGGCCGGAGAGGACCACTGGCTCCTCACCGCGTCCAAGAACAGCGGTGGCGTAGGCACGACGTCCAGTTCGCGATTCACGACCGAAAATAAAGGATCCCCTGTAGATTGAGTCTGGGCCGGATCTTGCGGTGGGGACGGCCCCAACCCTGTAGCCGCTCGAGCCTTATGCAGGAGAGATTTAAACAATCCAGGGGGAAAAAGCCCCGATGTTGAGGGTTGTTCCACCTCTGCTTCCTCGTCCTCTGACAGACCGATATCATAGGCCTCATCCTATGCCTGCCAATCTTGGGGATCCTCCCCCTCGGAAATGTCAGAGATCTCCTCTTCTGCCAACTCACGCGACACAGGGTCAGGTCCCCTGCCAGGGGGAGCCGGGCGGACGGCCATCAAAGATTGTAAGTTGGCATTGATGCTCTGCTGGACAGCAGAAACAATCCACCTTTGGACAGTGGCCTCGTCCAAAGTTAAGGCCTGAGACACACCCGCCGACGCCGAAGTCTGAGGTGCGTTGACGTCTAAAGCCTGGTCCCGGGTGGCCTGGACGGCTTGGGGGGAAGGCAGGCCGAGCCCTGCTGGACCCCAGATCATAGGCGCTTGCCTGGGTAAGGCTGGATCATCCAGATCCATATGGTCATCCCTCAGGAGGGCAGGACCAGATCTTGATTGAGGCCCGACAGAGCTAGACGCGCCAGGCCAAGTGCCCTTAGATGCGTTTTTTCGCATATCCTCTGCAGGGCCTTGTCCCTACGCTTTTCAGCCCTTTGCGCAGACTTGGAAGGAACCCTGGACCCCTTAGTATGCTCAACAGACCCCTGAGGGTCATCATCAGGGGCAGATCGATTTGTTTTCTTGAGCCTTTCCCCCCTGGTTTTTCAGAGGAGGTGGAAGAGGGCTGCGCCATGTGGGGGCCCTGCTGACACAAAATGGCCGCCTGAGGTAAGGACTGAACGGCCGCCTGAGGCAAATGAGCAATAAGCGTTGATCGACCAAGTGCCGTTGCCCAGTGTCCTAGGCCCGGATCGCCACAAATTAAGGCCCTTTGAACCCAGTCAGGCTCTAAGACGCCCGCCCGAGCAAGCTACGAGGGCGTAGCGGCATTTGAGTGAGAAGGCCAATAGGTTTTCAGTCAAAATGGCGGCGACCGCGAGCCGGCGGCTCCAGCGGCAGTAGAGGGACCGGAGTCGGCATGGGGAGGCCGCGAGCAAGCTCAAGCTGATCGCTCCCCCTCCGGTCAGAAAGCACGCTCAGAATCGTTGGTGGGTAGCAGGAGAGGCAGCTGCTGACAAAGGGCGGCCGCAATGAAGCCGCGCTCTTCAGGCCGCCGCGCGCAGCCGTGGCAATGCGCGAGGCCTTTGAAATGCAGTCCGACAATCAGCTGAAGCCAATTAACCTCCCTCGCTGTCTTCGCCTGGCGTGCAGGGGATCCGAAGATCAACCCCTCGTGGCAGAACGGGCCGAAGCCCTCTGTCAATGCCACAGAACTTCTGCTCCCACGAAAAAATCCACCAAGGGAAAGAAAAAACACACTTAACTCACTGAACGGGAACCAGCAGAAAGGAAGGAGCTCTAATGCCACAACCACTCGTGCTGAGGACCGAGTCAATAACTGGGGTCTGACAGGGCGGATCCCAGCAAAGTAACAAGAATTGACAGACTCGGTCCTCATCGCTGAGTGGTTGAGGACACCCCATCCTGACTGCTGGCTCCTCCCACGATGGAGAATATAAAACAAGGTTTGTGGGAACGTTTTTGCTTCAGCCGTCCTTGTACCTGTAATTTCAAACTAACTTATTTAAATGAGAATTTATTTGGAGAACTAACAGCATAAGTAGGACTAATGTGATTTGCAGGGAAAATATAGGCATGAATTCTGACAATGTTATGCTGCCTTGCATATTTTGACACTATGCTTACATGTACTACAAAACCCAGTTTTATCCAAAGCATGTCTACAGTATTCTGTACGAGCTAGGATCTCTAATCTCAAGACTACTATCTCAGACAATCTACTATTGTTCACATGCCACCAACTAGAAGGTATATTCAATGTACTAACACTGAACTCAGGGGTGGGTTCTAACTTACCTCGCCGCCGGTTCGCTTCCTCCCACGCCGTGTGACTGCGCGCACGCTTCGTGCACGTGGCCGCACATGTGCAGTGCCAAAAACTCAGCTTCTGCGCATGCGCAGAAGCAAAACAAGCAAAAAATAGCAAACAAAAGGTGAAAACAAGATGGTAGCGCATGTGCAGTGCCGAAAACTCGGCTTCTGCACATGTGCAGAAGCAAAAAATAAAATAAAAAAAATCCCCCCCCAAAAAAAATCCCCCCCCCAAAAAAATTCCCCCCCAAAAAAATTCCAAAAAAAGATGGCAGCGTCCACGAACCGGCACCGACAGAACCGGCTCCGTGACGTCACCACCGGTTTACTACCGGTTCTATAGAACCGGTGCGAGCCGGGAGGAACCCACCTCTGACTGAACTACTCATAAACTGTTTTCATACAATAGTATACTCCAATATCCTTTGCTTGCAATTAGATGACAGTTAGATTGCAAAAAAGGATAACTTTATAAAAATAAACATTTTAAAAGTCAACAAAGTTAATTTTGCTAACCCCAGGCTTTTAAATTCCACATCTGTTAGGAAGCTTACTTTATCTCCTAAAGGACAGTTTTGAAGACCATTAAAAACTAGCTGTATTTTTAACAGTGTTATTATAATATAAGTTAGGATTCATGCCTTTCTTCATAATGGACGAAACTACAAAACTGGAATAACAGCATGCTGTATTCGTATGAGGATTAGGCATTTACATTCAAATTTCAGTCATTTTTGAACGATTGCAGCAATTTTCTTGCCTGGTGAATGCCAACTGGGATGAAAGTATGAATTTCTACACAATGCAGGATAATGCAAAATGCAAAGCATGTTGCAATTAGTATTGCTTATTCACGTGTTTCCTTTGTTACACACAGATAAACACATTATACTGTATTTGCACAATCACAGAAAAATATTCTAAGATCTAAATGAATGTGTTTGCATTCTGCATGTTTTTTCAAGCTATACTTTTTTTCTACATATGAATAATAACACTAAGTGGTTAGAATAGGAATGATTCTTCATCATATATTGGCATGCACAAAATAATTACTCATGACAAGGATTCTATAATTATATTTAATCTTAATGAATATGATTTAACAGCATACATTTTGCAGTTGGCATTCTCATGTCATGAGCAAAAGTAAGGACGGGCTGTCAGTACATTTAAAAATCACACCTCAACTCACTTCCCACTGAATCCTCACTCTTTTTATGTTTGCAGGAAAATCTGAGTGGCATCTCTTCTGTTTATTTGAATTTTTTCCATTTGCTTGAAGATTATTTACTTGAAAAAATATATGCCAACATTATTTGCAATCACTTTTGCATCCATTTGAATGCAAGTAGAAGGTCTGTGGCATTAATGATCCAGATTCAATTCAAGGTGGTGGTTGTTACCTTCAAAACCAAGCTACTTACGGGACTGTCTCTCCCTAGTTGTTTCTACCCACCCAATCCATTTCAGCAGGAGGGCAGTGCTGCAGGTATTGCTAATCAAGAAGTGTCAGCTGGCAGGACCATGCTGCCTTTTCTGCTGTGGTACCTGCTCCCTGGAGCAGCTTCCCTCTGGATAATAGGTTGGCCCCTTGCTGGCCTTTAGTAAGGCTTTGAAGAACTGGTTCTGTATTGAAGCCTGGGGCCCAGGGTGTATGATAGAGCCTATCTCCTGGTTAGGGTTAAGGTTAGGATTAGTGAGTGTTTTTTTAATGATTCTCTAGCTATGCTACATGTTTTATTTTTGTATCCGTATATATTTTTTATTTATTTTAATGTTGTGAACCACATTATATGAGCCACCACAGTCATGTACTTGAAATGACCGATTTAATCAATCAATCAATCAATAAAAAACTGTATGCAGTTTCCTCTCCTTAATACACATTCATCCCTAGCCTAATTGTCCATAAAAGGTACCTTCAAACTACTTAATTTTGTCTGAAAAATTTAATACCAACAACTTCTTAGCTATTTCCTTTTCAGACCCAGTCAGAAATGGAATTAATTTCTGTTTCCCATCACCGTATCATATTTCATACTCTGAAACCTGCTACAGTGTACTTTGGTCTAGTAATATCAGATTGTTCCCTTCCTTAGGTTTTTGATGAGTAACCATTTAAGGAAATATATTTCTTTACACACATAAGATATATATTAAGTATCTTTAAAAGAAAGGGGTAATGTATCAACATGTACTTTATGTTTACAGTGTCTATGACAGTGATGGCGAACCTTTTTTGGTTCCCGTGCCAAAAGGGGGTGTGTGCGCGCGCTAGCGCGCGCCCACATACCCACACCCATTCCCTCCCTCTACGCATGCGCACACACACACCCGCGCTGCCCCCTGGCATGCACACAACCCCCCCCGCGAATGCGCAAAGGCCTCACTGAAGCCTGGGATGGTGAAAAACGGCCCAACGGGCAAACCGGAAGTTCGGAAAAACGCACTTCCGGTTTGCCCGTTGGGCCGTTTTTTGCAATCCGGGGCTTCAGGAAGCTTCCCTGAAGCCTCCGGAGTGCAAAAAACAGCCCAACGGCAAACTGGAAATGCGTTTTTCCGAACTTCCGGTTTGCCCGTTGGGCCGTTTTTTGAACTCCGGGGCTTCAGGACGCTTCCCTGAAGCCTCCGGAGGGCGGGCTTCCCTGAAGGCTGGGGAGTGGAAAAAACAGCCCAATGGCAAACCGGAAGTGCGTTTTTCCGAACTTCCGGTTTGCCCGTTGGGCCTTTTTTGCACTTCGGGGCTTCAGTAAGCTTCCCTGAAGCCTCCGGAGTGCGAAAAACGGCCCAACGGCAAACCGGAAGTGCATTTTTCCGAACTTCTGGTTTGCCCGTTGGGCCGTTTTTCGCACTCCGGGGCTTCAGGAAGCTTCCCTGAAGCCTCCAGAGGGCAAAACGGCCTTTCCCAAGGCCGAAAATCAGCTGGCCAGCGTGCGCATGTGTGCTGGAGCTGACATAGGGCAACGCCTCGCGTGCCCTCTGATATGGCTCCGCGTGCCACCTGTGGCACGCGTGCCATAGGTTCGCCATCACTGGTCTATGATATGAAACAGGAATCCAAGAATCACAGCAGAAGCTGTCTTTCCTAATAAGCTAACTGCACAGTCCTCTCATAAATTGTTGAATCTTATCAGCTTCTGGTAGCTATTTACAACCTTTGAAAGCTACTCATAATGAGGTTTTCCCATAAATTCAAAATAGAAGAACATATGCAAATCTATGAATATTTCCTTGGAAATAACCACCAGTGGGTGTAGTAGGATGAACTTTCATGTGAGATGGTTTAGAAGGTGTCTTTAGACAATGATGGCAAACCAACCACAGCATATCCTTGCAATGCATTCTATATTACACGAAACCAAATCTTCTTTTAGTTTTAAAGTCCTTATAATTTTGGCTAAATGTAATTTTCAGAGTCCTTTGATTAACAAAAGTGCAATGTAAGGTTGTCAGATAATTGTGTAAATGAATGCTTAATATTTGATGAAATAATCTTCACTTTTTCACAAATTGCTATTCCTTTCTTTGCATCTTGTGAATGGGAAAAAAGCAGCATTTCTTTCTTATGAAAATGTTTAATAAAACATGAGGACTTTCAGATTTCTAGGCATAAATTAATAATCCACTTTCCAGTTTATGCTACCTTCATTATACCTCAGTCCATTGCGTCCTGATTTATATTTCCATTCCCACAAATATTCTTATTCAACTATGCATTACAAATATTCATCCTTTCTCTTTTAAAATATGCATTCTCAATTCAAAATGTAACTTTTGAAAGTATTTTATTTTTGTAAAGCTATTTTTGTCCTATGTTTTGCAGAGGTATGAAATCAGATGGAACACTTTTTAGATCATTAGATTAATCTAGGAGGTACAGAAATTGAACCTTTCTTTTTCTTAGCTTCGTAGTGCAACCATAGGTATCCCCTAAAAATCAAGATGATAGAAAACACACATACACACACGCACACACTCACACACATCACATCATAAAAAATTCTCAGTCTTGTGTCATTATATCCCAACTTTAAGTGCAAGCACAGATGTTATGGGTCTTGCATCTTGACATTAATAGAATAGGAATAGGAATAGGAATAGGAATAGGAATAGGAATAGGAATAGGAATAGGAATAGAATAGAATAGAATAGAATAGAATAGAATAGAATAGAATAGAATAGAATAGAATAGAATAGAATAGAATAGAATAGAATAGAATAGAATTCTTTATTGGCCAAGTGTGATTGGACACACAAGGAATTTGTCTTCAGTGCATTTGATAAGTATTTCATGTCTTGCCCTTCTTTGTATCCCCACAAACTCTTACAAGCATGATGTGAGTGTGGATATCAGCCCATATCAGAGGTGGGTTCCTGCCGGTTTGGACCGGTTCTTTAGAACCGGTAGCGGGAATTTCCCCCTGCTCGCCGAACCGGCAGCGATGGCCGGCTGGACACTCCCCTGAACCGGCTCTCTCAGTGGCACCATAGGCACCGCCATCTTGTTTTTCGCTTCTGCGCACGCGCAGAAGCTGTTTTTTGCTTCTGCACATGTGCAGAAGCTGGATTTTCAGCACTGCGCATGTGCGCACACGCGCACCCGTGTGGCGTGGCCACATGGCATGCAATGCGTGCGCGCCCACATGGCGCGGGAGGAAGCGAACCGGCAGTGAGGTAAGTCAGAACCCACCCCAGTCCATATATTTTAAACTAATAAAAGAGTTTTGAATCTATAGCATAATTGTGCATTAATTGAATTCATTCAAAATTCTCAGTATTAATAAGTTAACAATCAGGGATATCCATAGCAGTAATACAAACCTATGGTTTCTGTAAAGAAATGACATTCTACCATTTTAATTGCAGCGATGTAGAAATAGATTTAAGCGATAAATAATAATTTCCAGCTCAAGGGATGATTTGAAGGTCTCCTCTGTGTGTCTGTAAGCTCTTCCTGCTGCTTATTCCTTCCTCTTTCCCCAAGATAATTGTTTTTTGGCTTGAGGAAAGCAGATAAGTGTCAATCCCATTTTAAATAAGAGTCACCTTCAAGAAAAGCTGGATCAGAAAGCTCAGTTGGAGTCAGCTTTTTTTTGACTGAGAAAAGCTTCAAATTCTTTCCCATGCACTACTGCTTATTCTTATGTCTGAGACTTATTGCACAGCTGGGAAAGCTGCCGTTTCTGAAAAGTTAGATTTTACTTACCAGAACTGCCTTGAGACCCTTTTTCTATATAAGCTAAGAATTTATTCAATAGTGCTTGAATATCCATCCATGATTTCACATTACTATCACATGTTCCAAACATTCTCTCCACTGCAATGTCCAGAGACATCTGCTGGTAATCCAACCATGAAGAGAATGTTTTGACCACAATGCACCTTTGTTTATCTATTTATCTATTTCTGCTTTGTGCATTGCAAGAACCTGTTATGGTTATCTATAGGCCAAAGACAGAGTAGGAGAATCAGTTTTGACTTTTTAAAACTGCAACCATTTTCTTTATTTTTGAATGCTAGATTCAATCTGTCACTGACAACCATCTGAATTGCAGATTTCACAGCTGTAACATCTGGCCTATTTTTTTTTAACTTTCTTGCTTCTTTCTCATTCCTTGTTTTAAGGATAAGGGTGAATTCCTTCAACTTCTCTTGATAGCATTTGATTTATTTTATTACGATTGTTATTTTTCTGAATCTGTTCCATATTGCCAACATTATTTTGAAAGTGTGATGCACAAATCTTAATATACAAGGCAGGATTAGAAAAATGCAGTCTAAAGTATTACTTCTATTACTTCCCATGATCTGGAAACTACAATAAAGTTGATGCATACTAAAATTGTATACACTTTCTTTGCAGCCATGACACATTGCTCGTATTCAGATCTTTTTCATAAGCAACATTACCATGCCAAGTCTTCATATCCTTTACTTGTGCATTTGATTTTGGTTTCCTATATGCATAATTGTGCATTTTAACTTTTATATTGTAATTTTTAACCCAATTTTCCTACCAGTCAAGATAGTTTAGAATTTTATTTCTATCCCATCCAATAATTTACAGATTTACTAAATACTGGTCTACCTCTTCATATAAATCATAAATTAAAATGTTGAATCAGCCACAACCATTGTCACTAGAAAGGGACAGTGTTTAATCACTGAGTTAAATGTGTCATTTTAAACAGTGTGTACCACACCACAACCTTTTGGCAACAACTTGAAGAATTGTTGCCTTTTTATATAAATTTATTTCTCATTGATTTTTTTTTTGTGTTGTATTTTTGAAATTTAAATACTATGTGAGGAGATATTTTAAAAATATCCAAATTAAAATATAACTGTTTCCTTATAATTTGTAATAAAATGCTCCTATGATTTTCCTCCATTCAATTTCGCTAAGACAAAAGAAGATCTGTCCCAATATTCTTTTGAGAAATGTTTGATCTTTTTTCAGAAAATAATGTGCGAGCTGGGTCAATTTTTGTATTTTCTCAAGACTTGGTAGGGAATACATCACTGCATGGTGCAAGCTTGCATGAATAAAAAGGTAAATACAAGTGCCTATTATGAAAATCCTTTGTATTGATTTGCCTCAATGGGGAAACAGCTTCTTGGAGCAAGCTTCAGGTTAAAAATCCCTAGTGAAGCTCACATTTCTTGGATAATTAAAAGAAATAAGAGGACAAGAACTTTGACTAGACTCTATGTTAGAACTTTGGATTTACCATGTTCATGTTTCACTGCATTTCTATCAAAGAGTTTATCTTAACAACACATGGGCTGAAACAGGAGAAGATAATCACATGGAGTGCAGTGAAGCAAAACCTGTGAATTTATTGAAGCTTTAGAGAATGGTTATGGGAGGTGGTGAACACCATGAGTTCCCATTGGTCTCAATGAGAAATTAGGTAGCTGAGATTCCCAAAGGGATTAGGTTTGTACACTAGTCAAAGAGCAACAACATATAGCATAACTTAATGTCTTCTGTTATGGAGGAAGTAATTTTAGAACCTTAGCTATTGGCTTCATGCCATTTCATACCTTGAAAGGTAACAAAGGACTCAACATCTAAACCACCACAGCACTATTGCACATTATTTATTTGGAAGGCATGGAATTTTTATCAACTTATCCTTCCTCCAAAAATCATGACTGACACCCACATGATGTAGAGAATTCATGGCAGAGCTGCTATTAAAAATGTTTCCCAAATTATGTTAGGATGTAGAAATGGGGAGGACAGGAATAATTTGTTCTATTTCGCCATTCCAAATCCTTACCTCATAGAACCCCGTAATTCTAATTCTCACATAATGTTCCTTTTTGTATTCCTGTGATCATTAAACTAATGACAAAGCAGCAAGTGGGGTACAAATTTCTCTATCCACAATAAGGAAATTTAGTAAGGCTGATAGCCTTTTTTTTGTGTGTGTGAACAAAAACAAATCCCACAGTTTCAAGACGTTAAGAGGGCTAAAGTGAGGCAGTGTTGCTATTCTGTAGTCATATCCAGGCCTCTCTGTGAACATACTTCCTTCTTGGTTGGTTTTTCAGAAACTTTCAAGTTTTGGAAAGTCTTCCACTGATTTAATGTTGCCACTTTTTAAATATTTTTTTAAATGGTTTACTGTTACTATATTGTTGTTGTGTTTTTTAATTTAATTTATATCATGAGTGTTTTCAGTTGTATCTTTCCTATGTCAGCCACCAAAATAATTTAAATGTGTAAGCATAGAAATGTATAATTATAATATTTTCTACCACTGTGGTTTACCCATAGCGAGTGGATATACTTCTAGGCAAAGCATTTCCTGGGACTCACGATTATGCAAACGTAGATACATTCTTGAAAATACTTATAATGTCATAGGCCCTTTATTCACTTTGCAGTTTGTTGGTTTCTCACAATAGATAAACAAACATCTTTTTAAAACATCAAATGAGAAGGAAGCCAAGTGGGTGCTAAGGAAAGTATTGCTAGGTACTGCAATGCCTAGAAACATTTAATTTTTGGTTCTACTGCTGCTTTCAATAATGAATTACAATACTTGTAGTTTACAAGTAAAGCATTATTGTGCTGTTAACCCAAAAAGTATAAATATATGAAAAAAAATCTTAAAAAGAACAAAACTATCCTCTTTTTAAAAAAGAAAATCTCTATGTTGCTGGCCAACTGAGTGATTGCATAATACTTATTTACAGGAATTATGAACAATTAAATGTGTGATATTGGAAGTCTTTCAGTAGCAAATGCTTTTTTACTTGTTGTAATAATGCCTTGATTTCTGGGAGACAAAATAAATGGATGGATAGAAAGACAAAAAAATGTTCATAGAACATAATCATATTCTTTCAGAATTTTGCTTAAAGATTTAGTTGTAGAGCTATGCACACTGCAAATGATTTCCTGATGCCTCCTGCACTCTGTGGGGCTTCCAGGCAAAATATATTTTGTTCAGAGGAAATAGAGAAACCAATTCACAGGAGTTGTATAAAGACAATGCAGGGTTGGCTGACAGACTAACCTGGCTTCCATGCTGTGTCCCATGACAACTTGGTTTTGTGTACAAATTCGAGAAACATAAAACCCCATTCACATAGTTTTCCTTTAACCTCTGCCATTTTAACCCAACTATTTCCAAATTTCTGAACTAATCTGTCATGTCACTCACTCATGCCACTGACCTTTACTTTTGTAATACTGCTTTACTGACAGGCATTAGAAATGAAAACATATATAAAATTACACAACATAAAATGAACCAGATGATAAAAACCGTAATCTACTGGGAAGATAATAAAAAAACAAACAACTATACTGTTTTTAGAATAGGCAAAACATTTTTTAGGCACAGTGTCGTCCTTGTCAGTTGGTTTAAACTTATATGGGATAAAAAAATGAAAGTAACTCATTATTATATAGTAACATTTGAAAGGCAATCTTCTGAAATACAGTGTGGTTTCTTTCTCTCTATTTTTAGAGGTCTTGCTGTGATCAATTTGTAAGGTATTTTGAAGATAAAATTGCATTGACCTAAACTAAATTCCAAGTGGAAACTTGATATGTAGAGATGTCAAGATTTTCAAATAATACTAGTCAGTGAAATGGATGTTCATCAGTTCTTGCCAGTTTTAAGATCTTTTAAGACACAGTACACACACACACACACACACACACACTTGTGTGTATGTTTATGTGTACTATGTTTTCCCGAAAATAAGACCCTGTCTTATATTTTTTTGAACCCTGAAATAAGTGTTTGGCCTTATTGCCATGCACTCAAAAGCCCGATTGGGCTTATTATCAGGGGATGTCTTATTTGGAGGGAAACAGGGTATGTACATATACACACACATATATACTTTGCATGTGTGTGTGTGTATATTATGTGTGTTTGTGTGTGTGTATGTATCTCACACTAGCATTTTTTTTTTTGCAAAGTTAGGTAAAAAGTAGAAAACATTTATTGATTTTTATTTGTTCTTTATTTATTCCAGATGGCTGCAGGTAGAACTGACAGCCTCATCACTGTATTTTTCTAAATTTTATTGCCAGCAGAATTTGAGGCAATCACAAGTTGGTCTTTAAAATATTAGTAAGGAGTTTCCAAACAACAGGAAAATAACAACTATGTGCAAGTTAGAATTTTCAGCTTGAAGTCATAGTCAGGAATGCAATGAAGCAAATAAATCTGTCCAGCAATATAGAAAAGCTGTCACCATTTCACCTTGGCCATTGCCATTCTTTTCAAGAGATCATATAGGCTTCTAATCAGCTTTCCAATATTTTTATGCTTCACTCGCAGAATTCGTCTCAAGAGTACATGAGGGACAGCGTTGCATTAATTAGAGTCTTATCCATTGAAGGAATTGAAGAACTTTTTTCTGGAATGAAGAAAAGGAGGCAAGGAGAAACTAGACACAACTTCTTCAAAGGAAGAAAAAGGATCCTATTTTTCTGAATTGAATAGCCATACTTTATATCCCAAACCAGAGATAAATTAATAGAATAAAGGATAAAAATGGAAAGATAGACTGGTGAGAGTTAGACAAAGGCATTCTGAAATATTTCTCATTGCTAGTCTGTTTCAGTTTAGAAAAGGGATATATGTTTTACAAAATCTAAAACTGAGCTGCACAAAGGATAGAAGGGACGGATAAAAAGCTTGTCTTCTGTCAAGGTAAAATCTCAGATCAATAAGAGTCCATTTGGCAAGCTAGCTTTAATAAGACTGTGGATTTAGATTCTCATTTGTTTGTGTTTTATTTCACTCAGTGAAATCATGATCTCACATTCCTGAACTATCTCAGAGGAGATAAATACCTTAGAACTAAATAATGTATTCTTTCAAATGTCTTTATATATAATTCCCAGCACAACAGTGACCTAAATAAATGTTAAAGGCTACAGTCCTATACCTGAAGCTATTGATAGTATTGATGCAATTGAAACATCTCAGTAGCAAGATTCTCATTTTGATCCCTGAACAAGATTCTGGACAATAACACTTTGGAATACATTGTGGGAAAAAGTGTTCTGCCTCTTCCTCACCAAAGTCCCAAAGCTTATATTCACAGCAGCCAAATAAAAGGGTGGATAGTTGGAAAGAGAAAAGTCTGGCGCATCAGTTTTCCAGTGGAATCAATATTACTTAAGCCTTTAGAACTGTGCCTGAATCCATCTTGTTCTGAACCAAGATGTAAACTGACCTAGATTTCTTTAATATATAATAATAGGGGAAATATGAAACAACTTCTACTCATTTCAATTATTGTTGTTTCTGTTATGCATCAGTTACAGAAAGGCACTAGTCACTGGGTAAGATTTATAAGTGAGAATAATGTGGAATAATATGGAAGACCAATGGTATGGATATACTTCTCTTCCTGATTATTTTGTATTTCAAATGGCTGTTTTTTAAAAAAAGGAACACTTTGTGCACTGCTTGTATAACATTTGGTTATGTAACCGCTTATTTAAAGCATTTATTTTTAAAAAGTTACACGGAAAGTAGTCTTAGGTTCTTAGTAATTTGCAGTGTTACTGGAAATGCTAGTATTTTATCATAATAATCTGACTCACAAATGGAAATTTATTGGAATCAAATAGATAAATAACCTTCACCAGGAACACTACGTTTGAAGAAAGTAAGGAGCATGCTAACAAGATCATGATAATTAAATGGAATGTCTGCATTTAGATTTAACAAGAACCCTAATTATTTGAGGTATAAAAAGAGACATCAGGATAAGGCAAAATATCCTCACACACACACACACACACACACACCCACACACACACACAGCAAGTCTAAACATCTCTGTTTAAATGACAGGTTTCTGAGAAATAAAAAAAATCAGATGAAGATATAGCACTTCAGATTTTTTACCACTTTAATAAAACATATAAGCTGTACAATTATATTAAAAAACATACAGAAATATTTTATATATAAGATTATAATTAAAAAAAATAGAATAATGTGGCTGCATAAGTATTCACACCGTCTTATAAGTAGGTGTGTGGCTGTGTTCAGCATTAACCAGTCAAATTCAAGCTGATGTTAAATAGTAGTCTGTACACACCTGCCATCAATGAAAGTGATTCTGATCAAGCCCATATAAAATTCAGATATTCTAGTAGGATTTTTATGACATTATTCAGTTGCCTCTTATAGCACAAACCATAGTCTGTAAAGAGCTTACAAAGCATCAAAAGGATGTCATTGTTGGAAGGTATCAGTCAGGAGAAAGGTACAATTTTTCCCTAGGTATTGGATATACCATGGAACACAGTGAAGACAGTCATCAACAAGTGAAGAAAATACATCTCAACAGTCATATTACCAAGAACTGGATGTCCCTCCAAATTTGATGCAAAAACAAGAAGAAAACTGGTCTGAGAAGCTACCAAGGGGCCTACAGCTACATTAAAGAGCTACAGGAATTTATGGCAAGTACAGTGTGTTTACTGTGCAACCACATGTGGCAACATTCTCCCATATTCTTTATATGTCTGGGGCTTTGGGCTATGGAGTATGGTGACAAGACGGATATCGTTTTTTGAATAAAAACTTCCAAGCCCAGCTACCTTTTGCAAAAAAAAACCTACATCAAGTCTGACAAAAACACATGGGGAAATGTATTATGGTCTGATGAGACCAGGATTGAAATTTTTGCCATAATTCCAAAAAGTATGTTTGGTGCAAAATAGCACTTAGCAATAGCAATAGCACTTAGACTTATACACCGCTCCATAGGGCTTTACAGCACTCTCGGAACAGTTTACAAATTCAGCATAGTGCTCCCAACAATCTGGATCCTCATTTTATCTCGGAAGATTGGAAGGCTGAGTCAAATGAATTGGTCAGGATCGAACTCCTGGTATGAACAGAGTTAGCCTGCAATACTGCATTCTAACCATTATGCCACCACAGTGGTATGCATCAAAAACCATACCCACAGTGAAGCATGGTGGTGACAGCATTATGCTTTGGGTCTGCTTCTCTTTAGTCAAGGTGGAGGGAATCATGAATAGTTCCAAATATCAGTCAATTTTAGCAATAGCAATAGCCCTTAGACTTATATACTGTTCTATAATGCTTTACATTGCTCCCTGAGCTATTTAGCATTTTGGCACAAAACCTTCAGGTCTTAACCTTAATGCTTAAGATGAAGAGGAGTTTCACCTTTCAACATGACAACGACCCAAAGCAATCTCCAAATCAACAACAAGAATGGCTTTAGCAGAAGAAGATCAAAGTTTTGGAATGGCCCAGCCAGAGTTCAAAGCAAGAGCTGTGTGTAAATAACAACATCTGCCTATCCCAGGCCTTTAGGAAGCACTCGATAGGTATAAAAATGCCAAATTCAGTCTGAACATCTGGATGACTTAGTGACCAACCATAATAATAATTATAATAATTACAAAAAAGTCTGAATAGTGGATATTGCAGTACCTGGACAGAGCATAATAGAAGAGAAAGCAAGGAGAAGATAACAAAATACAAATACTAAGGTCTGTGACAAAACAAAACAAAGATTGTACCGATCGTAATAGTGCCATAGATGCAATCCCAAAACATCTTGACCACCATTTGAACTACATTGGCACTGATAAATTCACCACCAAAAAAGCAGTTTTATTTAGAACAGCTTACATCCTGCAATGGTACCTTTTACACAATCAAATCACAACATCTGGCTATCCCAGGTCCTTGGAAAGGAATTGATAGATACAAATGTCAGTTTAAACATTTGGATGATTGTGACCAAACATCATGATCATGATCATGATCATGATCATGATCATCATCATCATTATCATCATCATCATCATCATCACAACAACTGCATGATAAAGTAGAAACAATGGTATTGTAAGATCTGCAAAAAATATTATTTGCCTGCAAGTAGGAACTGATGGGACCATAAAATAGAGGAAGTTATGGAAAATGAAGAAGCTAAAGTGCTCTGGGACTTTAAAGTTCAAACAGACAGGTATCTGCCACATAACACCCCAGACTTAACAATTGTTGATAAGAAAGACAAAACAGTCTGGATAGAATACCTGGAGACAGCAGAAGAGAAGAGAAAGAATTATACAACATAAAAAAAATACAAAGATCTACAAAAAGAAACAGAATGACTGTGGCAAAAGAAAGCAAAGGTAGTAAAAATAGTAATAGGTACTTTGGGTACAATTCCAAAACAACTGAAGCATACCTTGAACACCATTGGTGGTGACAAAATCACCATGAGTCAATTGTAAAAGGCAGCTTTACTTGGAACAGCTTACATCCTGTGATGATATCTTTAACACCATCAAACATCAACCTCTGCCTCTTCCAGGTCTTTAGGAATGACTCGATAGTAAAATGCCAAATCAGTTTGAACGTCTGGTTGACTGTGCGAATGGACTATAATAATAAGCCTTAATTTCTAAAATCTCTTCATGACATGAAAAAGAAAAACTGTATCTTGTCTATGAAATTGTCTTGAAAATGTATAATCATGCCTGCGACTTTGTAAATCTTCATTTGATTAAAGACCAATATATGTATATTCAGTATTTAAATTAGAATTTTTCATGCTCATGCATTTCATTAGCCTTTTATTAAAATCAGTTATTCATCAGTTATTTTCATCAAACAATCAGGAAAAATTGAATATTTTTTTCTTTGTGATATTTTTGAAACATCCTATGGTGGCACCTGACTTCTGAGTCTTATGTGATTGTTCCCAGGGATATTTTGGCAAAAAGGATTTTGTTATGATAGAATATCCACAGCAACAATAATATACAGACATTGCCTTGAGTTCATTAATGCTGACCAGCATAGGCATCTGGTACAAGTTACAATGATGTCATGGCACATGCAACATCACTCTTCACTTCTCCCCCCACAGCCCCCGCAAAGAATGGATGTTAAACTAAGCTGTGCTTTAAAGATGGTTTGCTGAATAAATGACACTTGTCGGTTCCTTTATGTCTGAATATTTCATTCATTCAAGCATTCATTATGTAAGTTTGCAAATTGCAACGGCTGTTATTTACTATATCACATTGAGCCAAAAACAAAGTATAGTATAGCTTAGCATTTTATGAATCCAGCTACAGTTTCATCTGCCACCCAAGCTGCAAAATGATAGTGAATCAGATTTTGCTTGCTTACCCAATTATTTCAGCCCCCAAGTTTAGCCTCATCTGAACCTAAGGAATCTAACTTTTAAGTTAATATGTGTTAGTCTACTGCACATCCCCCTTTCCAGGCTATAAGGGAATTTTGCCATTTGTTTGTTTCTATTTACCAGAGAAAAAAAATTAAGGAAATTTCCAGGCGCTCTTTTCATCCAGCCAGCAGCCAACAATATCAGACAATTCAATCAAGCCTCACAGTACAGGCTGAAAGTATCATGTAATGTTTGGAAGAGTCAAGTCTCTGCAGATACTTTCCCTCTCCACCCCCTGCTAAGCTATGCACTTTTGTCTGAGTAGATATATGATACCCTGGGAACATCTTGCACTTTGCAAAGATGCCATATTTTCACCACTGTTTATGAATCAGATGTAGATTATCTTAATAATATTTAAATCGTATCTGCAATGTAAATTACATTGCAGATCTGATTTAAATATTACTAAAATTATGTAAGTGAAACTCTTCGAGAGTCTATGAAAGCTAAGGATACTTCCTATTGCTTTTATTGTTGTCAAGCAATGCTAAGGCTCTGTTGCACCAATCAACAGTTGCTGGGGAACAAAGTTTAAAACACTTAAAATGAATATGGTCATCTGGCTTTCTTCATTGAATAGATACAAGGCTGGATAGGGGAGGAAATCCACGATGGGAAAGTGAGATTATATTTGCTGTTTCTGCTTTCTGTACCTCATTTTCTTCTGCAAATATAACCAGACTATGGCCATACAAATAATATTTGCAGAACTTGGATCTATCATTTCCACATTAATATATCACATGGTGTCTTTGTGCTATGCATAAATGGACATATATTTATTGAATTTAAATGAAAAGTGGTTGACTTGTCCCTTTGCAGAGTATTATAGCATGACAGTTCCTTTAACAAAAGTGTTTTGATTCTGGACAATTACAGGTGTAAAGCAATCACTGTTTTAGTCAAGTTATCTCGTATAGACAGGAGGCTTGTGAAAGCTAGTGAGCTCTGAAGGAAAAACTATCATCATAAATCAGAGTCAAAATCTTCAGGCCAACTCAGGTCAAATCTTCAAGTGCTGCTACTGGGTACCCCTCAAATCTTTGAGGAACGCCAGACATGAGGCTTCAGGCACATCATAAAGAGGTATTAGAAAAAGTTCAAAGGTTATATACTGCTAGCTATAGTTAAAAGCAGAACAATATTAAAACACTCCTGACTTTTCATGGGAAAATGTCTTTTTACGAAAATAATTAAAAAGAAAGCTTAACTTCAAAGCAGCTAGGAGCTACATAACTAAAATTGCTTAATAAAACTAGAGTAATTGGATATTTCTAGTGAGATAACAAAGCATGGGACAGGTTATGTAATGAAAGAAAAACATAGCTTATTTCGACCTAGGACTAAATTCTGCAATACATAAACATAGTCATGGAATACATAAATAATGACAAAGAGTATCTTTAGAAGCTGCAGGACCTTCTATTCTAGCCAGTAATGACTCAACTGCATAGAACTATAGACAAATTACCACATTTAGGAAGATTTGTGAAGCTGAAGTGAAAAGTCACTGCTTTGTTGCTGGGGAATAACTTCTCAGTGGAGGTCAGGCTACCCTTGTCTTTGGTGATATTATGAACATTTATATATATAAAAGCAAAAACCACTCACGCATTAATCATGAAATCTCCAGAACCGTAAAGCCTACAAACTTGAAATTTGCCACGTATGTTCCTCTTGGCTTCTAGGTGCTCACTAAGAAAGGATTTTTCAAAATGACCATCGCAGCATGAGTATTTCTTATATTAATATTAACAAGCTCTGATGATGAGTTCTACTGCTTCCTTCCCACCTGAAAAGAAATCTGATCCAAATGCAAAACACAATCAAAGGAGTTTCAGTTTTGCTTTTGCTTTCACAGCAGCAAGCAGCTTTATTACAGAACAGTTGAGCTATGCCACCCTAGCCAGATGAATACTGATGGATGCTGGTAGGCAGAGACAGATTTTTCCCCCTTATTTTCCTCCTCAGTTCAGACAAATCTGTTCCTTCTACTGTAACACCAGTTAAAGGGAAAAGAGGCAAAAAATGCAGGAAAAGATTTACAGATGCGATTAGGAAAACACAAGTAAGGGAAGCTGCGTGTTTCTCCCATGGCCAGTTCTATGTGGCATGCTCCAGAGTCAGTTCACCTGACAGCCTGGTCATCCTCCAGCCAGAGAGCAAAACCAGGAATGTTGTTTACAGGGAGGTCCTGAGCAATTCATCTGAGGGACGAATTTAAACTCTGCTATGCAAATAATGTCTTCATCTGTAACAGAAACTTAGCTTACCATCTCTAACGAAATAATACAGTCCCTTTTTTAACTACTCATTAATTTTCAAACTTTAAGTGTCAATTTATCAAGCCCCATCACATAGTTTCATAGCGAAGCACGGGTATCAGCTAGTTGTTAAATATAGATTTGTTTTGGAGGGTTTTCCCCTGAGATTTTTAAGATGCCAACTTTTTTTATTGTTTTCTTTTCTGTGTTCCTTTTGGTGAATTGTTTGATTATTGCCATGTGACAAGTTCCTCTTGGGTTTTAAACATTACTGTGGAGCTTTAAATTGTTTCTTTTATATTCTATGTAAGCTGCCAAGACTCTTTTTTATTGAACAAGGTAAAAATAAGCTTAACACATGCAGGTATGTATACATACATATGTACAAGTAAAAGTACATACGTACAAGTATGCAGTCCTAATTAAGTAAACCATAAGTGTTATGTAAGTTAACACATAAATGATTGTTGTCCAGTGCCCACCTTTGTTCTTATTCAAGTCCCAGTTCATTTGAACAAAATCTTATTCCCTGATTAAATCAGTATCCACATAAAGATTAGTCATTGTATAGAAAGAATTAGGCTGGTTTATTTCTGATTTAATAACTTTGTCTTCTTTCATTTGGAGCCCTCAAACAATCTGGGATTTCAGTTTCCAAAATTTCAATTTCCATTCTGATATGTATTCTAAAGTTGCAGTTCCGAAATATCTGATAGTATCAGATACTTTGCAAGGCTGTAATTATCAACAATCAAATAATATTTCATAAGATTTTATTCATAGAGTTCAAGAAAGAGCCTGGGAATTTATAAGTGCATGTGGGGCGGGGGAATACATGTGGGGCGGGGGAATACATGCACGACTTGAGAAACAGTTTGGGCAGTCACAAGCTGTTAAAGGAAATGTGGTGATGACATGTTTTGAGGAGTAAAAATATCTGAATTTGAGAACTCAAAAGCTCTGGTTTCAAGAAGGGAGCATTCTTCAACTTCCACATGGAGAGGGTCCCTCAACCTCAACAATGAGAAATGATTGTTTTTGTATTAGTCCCCAACCTTGTTTCATTTGGAGAATAAAAATGTTCACATTGGAAAGGTGACTTGTCCAATCCAATCCTCTCAATTAAAAATAGCAAGAGAAGAAAATGACACATTGGATCAGTAGGTTGAGTGTATTGCTAACAGACTTCATTATATAGAATAGGTGAAGATGAAAAAAGAATACAAATATATGGTGCATATAAACAGTCTTTCTGGATGTAGTCAACATGTGTATCAGCATGTGTAGCCTTTCCACTCAATTATAAAATAATTCACAAAATTTTTTGTTACTAATAATAATAATATAACTTTATTATGGTCATAGACCAGCAATAGACATTACTGTTTACAATATATTAAAAAATAGTACTGACATTAATAGTCTATAATTACATCCCTGTTAAGAAAATACCTGTTCTCAGACCGTTAGGTTCACTCCCTAGTTTACGTGAGTGGAGAGCCGATAAGTATGTGAATAAATACATTTTTCCAAAAATTGTTAGAGATACCTCCAAAAAGTTGGCCCAAGTTGGCAGCTATAATTCTGTAACCAATTTATGGACATTGCAGCAACACAGAATTTTGCCACTGCACACGTGGTAGCCGGGTTTGAGTCCTGGAGGAGAAAGCCTACATAAAGGCTGTCTGCCCTCCCTGGCAATCTCTCTAGTAAAGGGAGAATATATACTGACCTATGAACTCTGTACAACTCACAGTACAATAAAACATGTGAGATATCTTCGACTTCTCCTTTACCACATATACATACCCGTTCTGCTATTGGCGTTCTCTTATACCTGCCCTGGAGGAGTGCTGAGGGGAGAATGTTAAATCTGGCTCTGAAGAAAGCTATTCTTTGTTTTGGGAAGATCAGATCATTTACTGTAGTTGCTGATTCTTTTATCTGCTGCAGTTTAATAGTTAAACTAGGACTAGCAAGTCTGAGTTGCTAAAATCTGGACAACCATTGGATAACAGCAAAAAGAAACAATAAACTTTAACTCTTTATTGCTATCAAAGAGTCACCTGGATTTTTGTACCACCTCATATCTTCCTCTATGAATTTTGCAACAGAGAGGTTTCACAACCACAAAATAAGTTTTTAATAATAAGTCTATGAAAGGAATAATTCAAAGAAAGTATAACACAGTTGGGTTCTGATTTAGTCTGATTTATGAACGATGATTTAGAATTGCAGCTTCTGCCCCACCTTCCATTCCTATAGATATGTGGTACTTCACCCCTAAGAATTCCCCGGACTGAATTTCTATAAATCAGACATCTGGAGAGCAACCAGTCTGGAGAAAGGTGATATAGCATTATGAATTCGAGAAAACTATGATTAAGACCAACTATGTTTTGGGGTGATGTATGAACCTTGCCAGTATATAGGAAAGATTTCTGTGTATGTGTGAAAGCTGAAAAGATGAGTATCCATGTCCTCATCCTTGTTCCGTAACATTCACTACAAGACTCATGACTATACAACTTTTATACTGCACAACCTTTAGCTTTTAGTAAAATTTGTTTTTTGAATGCCACATATGTATATTGTAGACATACATAGAAAAATAAAAATGATTGGTAGACAATAGTCAGTTCTTTGTTGAAAGGGTATCTACCTTCTAGGGAAAAAAAGATAAAAGTTAGTTGATCAATTAAGAAAATCTTGGGGGACAGATGGAAAGAAGTACCCTCACCAGTAAATAGAATTGTATAAGATAATGCATTCAACTGTGGGATAGATTTATGGCCCACAATTTGGTAGATCTTTAATCTAAGTAACTGTTCTCATTGGACCAGAGAAGAAGGCAGCTTGGGAACGATGACTGAAAGAAGGAGGTGCTTATTAGTTATTATTGTAAAATATTGTAATATTGTTATCCATTGCCTTCAAATCCTCTTTGTAAGTTAAAATATGGGGCAGAGAGAGAATATCTCCGCATTTTACCCTCATGGGAAGAATCTTTTGGGATAAGTTGAAGAGAGACAGACAGGATCTAAATTCACTTAGCAAGCTCTGTGATTTCTGACATCTTAACTACTACACTATCAGTTGAAAAGCCAGAAGAGTTATGTGACAATTATGACACAAACATCCCAAAGTCTTGGTTGTAACAGAGTGGTAATCCATATTAAGACAAATGTTTTAACCACAGTTTTTAGTTGCACAAATATCCATCTTGGCTGCATTGACCTTTATGATACATGGTGGACGTTAAACAAACAGAGCTTTTTGTTGTTGTTAATAGGATAGCTAAAAATATTTAATTAAAAAATATGTAATTAATTAATTAATTAATTAAGGATACGTATGGGGCCTTTGATCTTTTAGAGTGTTTTGGGATAGAGGAAATCTATGAGAAAGACATTCCCAAAATTTTGCCTTTTTTCAAAAAAGCATAGCTACAAACAAGACTTAATGAGATACAAAAAACCTCTACTGCATAATCTGCGTATTGCATAATCCATGCATTGTGAAAATACATGTAGTATTTGTTTAGTTTAGTTTGTTTGTTTGTTTAGTGACCGTTCAAAGTTACACCACCACTGAAAAATGTGACTTATGTCTGTTTTTCACAGTTACGACCTTTACAGCATTCCCATCATCACATGATCAAAATTCAGATGCTTGGCAACTGGTTCATATTTATGATAGTTGCTGTGTGCCAAGCTCATGTGATCACCTTTTATGACCTTCTCACAAGCAAAGTCAATTGGGAAGGCAGATTCACTTAACAACCGGGTACTAACTTATCAACTGCAGTGATTCATTTAACAATTGTGGCATGAAAGGTCGTAAAATAGGGCAAAACTCACCTAACAAATGTTTCATTTAACAACATAAATTTTGGGCTCAATTGTGGTTATAAGTCGAGGACTATCTGTAATACATAGAAGCACATTTATTGAGATGTAGGCTTTTATTATTCTATAGGATGCCTCAAGATTATTTGATATTTTGGGATCATAAGCAGATCTACTTTTCGAGATTAAATCAAAGAACTATCAGATAACTTTTTGAAAAAGAAATAAGCTCACACTGAAAAGAATATAAAGTAACAGTTTCTGAACTGAATTTATTATGGGGAAGCAAGCAATGAATGATCTAAATAGCTATAGAAGCTACTGCTGTGCTACTCTCATTTTAAAATTATTGTTGTTCAATCATTAAGTTGTTGTTGTTGTTGTTGTTGTTGTTGTTGTTGTTGTTGTTGTTATTATTATTATTATTATTATTATTATTATTATTATTATTATTATTATTTATTAAATTTGTATGCCGCCCAACTCCCAAGGGACTCTGCTGTGTCTGAGTCTGAGTCTTTGTGACCCTATGGACCATAACACACCAGGACCTCCTCTCCTGTCTCCCGTAATTAGAAAAGACACCAACCATATTGCCAGTTTAGTATTATAGAGAACAGAGGTGGGTTCCTCCCGGTTCGCACCGGTTCTATAGAACCAGTAGCAAATGCTGGTGACGTCACAGAGCCGGTTCCGTCGGTGCTGGTCTGTGGATGCCGCCATCTTTTATTTTATTTTATTTTGGGGGGGGGTTGCTATTTTTTCTTCTTCTGCGCATGCGCAGAAACCGAGTCCCCGGCACTGCGCATGCACCGCCATCTTGTTTTTGGCTTTTTTGGGGGAATTTTTTTGCAAATTTTCGGCACTGCGCATGCATGCGTGTGTGCGCAAAGCACACACAGCACGGCCATGCAGCACGCAATGCCCATGCAGCCACATGGCGTGGGAGGAAGCAAACCGGCGGCGAGGTAAGTTAGAACCCAACCCTGATAGAGAAGACAACATATATTTTAAAAGGTCTTTGAAATGTAGGTTAATCAAAATTAAGTGTATTTCACAGCGCACATTTTCAAAACATGAATGTAAATTAGCCTTTATTAGGCATGTTTAATAGAATATATTTAGCTCTGTACATTCTGGGAACAATTCAGACAAAGTGGCTTGGACCAGACATAAATAGAGCATGTTTATTAAGTCTTTTTTTCAGACTTCTTCATACCCGTGGGGAAGGGTGGGAATCATTTTTAAGGATTAAAATTAATATGATTCTTAAATTAGTGCAATTTCTTTCAGGTCCCAGTAGAAACCTGAAAAAGGAGACATTCCTTTAACAACAGCCGAATAGTACTGTGCTCACATAAGGTACAAATCATTTCTTTCAAAACATTTTGAAGGCTTTTCCATCTTAACATTGATACCCACAGCATCTATAAGGTAACTGCACCTTATAAGAACCTGAAAAAGATATGACCCAAAAGGGAGGGACAGATGATTGAAAAGAAAACTTAAGTATTCCAATTTTGAATGTTTTGTCATGCCATCACTCTGCTAAACAAATAATTCCCTCAACACTGCCAAAGTATTCACTAAGTCTGCATTACTATTACTATTAATCTTCTCATCGTTCCTATCACCCATCTCCTCCCACTTATGACTGTATGACTGTAACTTGTTGCTTGTATCCTTACGATTTATATTGATTGTTTCCTAGTATGATTTGATTGCTTATTTGACCCTATGACTATCATTAAGTGTTGTACCTTATGATTCTTGATGAATGTATCTTTTCTTTTTATGTACACTGAGAGCATATGCACCAAAGACAAATTCCTTGTGTGTCCAATCACACTTGGCCAATAAAGAATTCTAATCTTCTAATCTAATTATTGTAATGGTTGAAAAATAGTGGAAAGAAGAGGGCAGAAACATCAGAGAAAACAATGAGAACTGCCAGCAGATTTTCCCAAAGTTAGGTACTAAGATTTATTAGTATTGCCTTGTTCTTTCTTTTACAGATGATCATTTCTAGCCTGGACATTAGAGTATTAATATCCCTGTACAGTATTTTGAAAATCAAGAAAGTTTACTTTTTACCCATGACTGCAGTTTCCTTGCTAGGCCTTTAAGAAACAGGCAATTTGTCTTTCACTGTCTTTTGGGTTGAAGAGACCAGATGCAGCTCCTTCAGAGGCCTATTAAAATCGAAATGTTCATATCTGCCAGGCAGCCGAAAGCAAGATATTGACAGTTTCTTTGGCTCTGAGTAGAAAGGCTGTGGGCTATGACATGGAAAATCTGTATGTTCCTTTTCTCTTTTGTATGTCAAAAGGCAGACTTACAGACAAGGCTTCTAAATGCAAGTACAAAGTCAGGAAGCCCATTATATCAGTATTGATCCCTGAGTGGAGAATGGACCTTCTGGCATGTGATGTTAGAGATCTTTTAAGCTTCTTGAAGATTGTGCTTGGCAGGCAATTGCTTTGGTATCAGGGCAGACATAGGCTATTACATTTACTGAAGGCTTGTAAAAAGCCTATTGATAATACTTGAACGTAGCATGTTAAACAAAGTAGGTGTTTAGAATTTGTATCAGGGGGTCACATAGGTTCCTGAGGATTTATTAGTCCACTAGTAATTGAGTGACTTATGACTCTAGGAAAGTTCATGACCAATCAGGTTGGGATGTAGCATTCTGAAATTCTAAATTTATTTCGGTAATTTCATTACTTAAAGCTGCAGACATTAATAGTAGTAGTGTATGTGGAATACACTAGAGTCCTTCGGGAGTTGGGCGGCATATACATTTTATAAAATAAATAAATAAAATAAATAAATATAACTCTCAGTAACGTATGAAGGATTGCAGGTCCTTGTCTAAAGCAACAGGCAGTCTACTTTCTGAGTCTACAGGCATGGAATGAATCCATAATTTTTATGTGCTATGAAATTCATGCCCCAAATGACCAGGACAAATTTCCTTTTCTTTAATAGTAGAACTAGTCATGGTCAGCTATTGTTTTTTGTGATACACTGGCAGATGACTTATTGCTGACATTTTTTAAAATGATATTTACATTTGAAATGTGACCAAAATTCAAACTCAGTATCTCAAAATGTTACAAGAGAGTAGTACATGGCTATATCTTCAGACTTCTGTATATGATATACCCAAAAGTAGAATGAAATATCAAGCTTATAAAAGCAGAGATAGAAAATGGAAACTGTTTCTTCTCCTATAGTTAATGGAATTCAAATACAATTTGTGGATCTGGGAAACAGATGTACTTTTATTGTCATAGTTAAAAGTTTGTATGTATTAAATAAACAGTTTAAAACTAGCATTAAAATCATTAAAATAAAGTTTAAAAACTAGCATTAAAATCATTAAAATAAACGGTTTAAAAACTAGCATTAAAATAATTTCTGTCTATGGTTATGTTTAATGTCTCTGGGGTGAGATGGGGAAGAATATCAGTGCTAATAGAAAAAGGATTTGGGAACAATAAACATGCATTTTTCCCCTTTTCCTGCTAACTTTACTTTAAAAGTTTACACTTGGTGACAATTCCATACCTGTGTCCTTGAGGACGACTGTTTAGCTTAGAGATGGCTAAACTAAGCTAGGTAAACATGTATTACTTACTTTCAAGAATTGTTTACCCCTCTAAAGGGTGATGGGTCAATAAAAGGTAAAGTCCTATTTGTTAGTTTTTACAAGAATTTGCTTAAAATTCCATTATCTTTAAAATTCCATTGTTATCTGCCTTGTTGTCCTTTTGGCTTTCACTTGATTTATGGTGCTACCATAAAATCAGAAGGAATTGTTTCTCTAAACAGCATGTAAATGACAGGCATCAGTAGTTGCATAGTTTATGCAATAATAAATCAACAAGAGGCCTTAGAAACTCAGCCTCATTAACTTTGTCATTGACAAGCCTGCCTTTGTCAGGTTGTTCTTTCAAATACTTTGAAAGAATAGAAAGCACTTTGAAAGAATAGAAAGCTATTGGTATATATGTTCTATGAGGAATGTTTTAAAGTCTGTTTTACTCATTATAGGCAAATGGTCCATCTTCTCTGTACCATTGTAGCATCCTTTAGAGTGCCAGGAGATGAAAATGTCCTTCCTCCACCCTTTGTCATTTTCTCAAGGTCATTATTGGCATCACTGTCAAACCTATCCTAAAATACTTGGGATAGCCAAACATTATGATATGGAAGGATGTGCTTGATTATGTACCTTGAAATAACAGTATTCTACTGAAATAGACAATTACTGCAGAGTGTGTGTGTGTGTGTGTGTGTGTGTGTGTGTGTGTGTGTTTCTTATATTTTAATGAAGAATAATTGGATCACTCATATACAGAATTATATATTTTTTTTTGTGTGTGTGTGTGTGTGTGTGTGTGTGTGTGTGTGCATTTAATATTTTCATGAAGAATAATTGGATCACTCAAATACAGAATTAGATATTCTTTTATGAGTTCTGTTTGCTCCTGCATGCATTTGAAATATACTTCTACAGAAATCCACTTTCTGTAAAGAATTCTACAATCCAAATTTTCATTGAGACTCTTTATCCAAATCACTAGATAGGAACACACAATGTCATTTGAAATATGGGTTTGATTGGATTTCTAACCTAATAATATCTTAAGATTGGGAATCTGATTGGATGGTGTTTTTTGCATTCTCCTAGAGATAGTGTATTGTAAGTACAGCAAAGGTCATAGCGTTGGAATATTATTTATGTCAGCAGAAGTGAAGATAATAATTTACAAACTGATTTGTATTGGAAAGTAAAATGCTAGTTTATGGTTGTGTTTACACTGTTTGCATAAGATCTTCTACTAGACACTTTCATGATGCAATTGCATTCAATTTCAATTGTAATGTTCATGAAAATATTAAAAGGCACAGCCTTTTAACAGATGGAAATTTTGTCAAGGCACAGATTTTATTTTTTTTAAGTGCTGTCCATGATTTCTTGGTATGGCACCCAATGTAGCAATAATCACTGGGAGAATCCAGCCAGTTTATGTCATAATCTTTCAGCTTCAATTTTCAGATCTTATTACTTTGAAATATTTGTCTTCTACTGTCACCTGGTTTTTCCACATCAATTATGCACACTTTTGTTTTTTCAACCACAGTTAATCTGATGTGTTATGAGCCAAGACCGTATCAATTTGTATTGAGAAATCCCACAATATTTTACCCTAGTCATTTTTGACTACTTTTTGTATGTTTCCTCCAATTTTTCATTACTGGTGCATAATAAATATACATTGGTTCCAATGAACCATGTCTCATTTTCTCTAGCCAAAGGCCTGGGTGAAGAGCCAGGTCTTCATGGCTCTTATAAACAACAGCAGAATGGGGGGTATCAGGTTCTTTGAAGAGCCGAGGTGGCGCAGTGGTTAGAGTGCAGCACTGCAGGCTACTTCAGCTGACTGCTAGCTGCAGTTCGGCGGTTCAAATCTCACCGGCTCAAGGTTGACTCAGCCTTCCATCCTTCCGAGGTGGGTAAAATGAGGACCCAGATTGTTGGGGGGCAATATGCTGACTCTGTAAACCGCTTAGAGAGGGCTGTAAAGCACTATGAAGCGGTATATAAGTCTAAGTGCTATTGCTATTGCTATTCTTGGGGGTAACCCAGGTCCAGAGATTTTTCTGCTACAGAGAATTATATGGATTTAAATTTATGACATCATTTAATCAAAGAAACCTGAAATCCTGCACCAATCTTGCAGGATCAAATTGTCCAGGCAAATGTTATCAGAGACAGGTGGTGCCTCAAATAACTAAGCCCTATGTCAGGGGTGTCAAACTTGCGCCATCATGGCAGCGTCACGTGACATATCGGGATTTTTTCCCCTCGCTAAATCAGGCGTGATGCATCCGGCCCGCAGGCCACGAGTTTGACACCCCTGCCCTATGCCATGTACTTCAATTTGGACAAAATAAATTCATGACAATAGCTGTTTTTGTCTGAATTAACATTTTTTAGATTAGGCTAAAAGAAGATTGCATAATTTGTGGTTCAGTATGTTATATTGGTGAAATTTGTTTCTTTGGACAAAGCATGTTACATGCTACATAAAATGAAAATGCGTTTTACAGAAGCTGTGTCTTTTTTTTTTTAAAGTTCACATTTAAATTATAAAATGTTGCCAAACATTGGGTTTGCACACATTTCTCTACTGAAGATGTACAGAGAGTTCATTTAGTGGCCGTTTGAAGTTACAACGGCACTGAAAAAAGTGACTTATGACCATTTAGATCACATTCAGATCACTTACAACCATTGCAGCATCCCCATGAGATCAAAATTTAGTCACTTGGCAACTGACTCATATTTATGACAGTTGCAGTGTCCCAGGGTCAAGTGATCACCTTTTACGACCTTCTGACAAGCAAAACCAATAAAGAAGCCAGATTCACTTAATAATCATGTTAATAAATTAAAAACTGCTGTGATTCACTTAACAGCTGTGTCAAAAAAAGGTTGTAAAATGGGGCAAAACTCACTTAACAAATGTCTCGCTTAGCAACAAAAATGTTGAGCTCAGTTGTGGTCATAAGTCAAGGACTACCTGTACTTCTACTCTTGAATAAAGCATACATCAAAATAGCAATAGAGAGGATTCATCAAGGCATGTGCTTACATTTTAAAAATAACTCCATGAAATCTAGAAGAAATTTGGCAACAAAGTTTGTCAGTTTGGCAATAAAGTTTTAATGGATTTTACCAAAACCATGTTAGTTAGTGGTTTTTTTTTAAATTTATCAATGATATATATCTTATGCTGAATGCACTGTCTAATTAGCATTAATAAATAAGTATTGGTACTTCAAAAAAAGATGGAAAAATGGAGTCTATTTCAGCCTTCATGTATAAATCTAGTCATGAAATGATGGTTGAATTCCATCATTTGAAATAGTATTTTTTAAAACTCTATACATAAAAAGATACATAAACTATTCTTTCATGTTGTGTGAGAAACTGATTATATACTTTAATCTGCTGTGTAAGTCTTTTCAAAGAATCTTTGCCATTATCAGTATTTCCTAATGGTAAACAAGATGACAATTTTGAATGACATCAAGAATCAATCTGAATTAATTTTCTCTTTAATATTTCCCAAGGGAAGTCTCAGATGTATAATTACTACAAATGTTTGCAGAATGAATGGCAGGAGATAGTGATGTGAAGATCAGTCTAGTTCCAGTCTATGAAGGGATCGTGCATAAGAGCAATTTTTAAAATAATGCCCTAAAATCAATATTTGTTATCAAATTTTGTAAAGCATAGAAACAAGCATCTCTGACATTGGAATGTTAGTTCCAGCAAATCTTCTTAACTTATCCTAATTTTTCATAGCTCTATGGAAAAAAAAAGAGGAAGACTCTTCCATTAGTACCTAGTCTCAAGGATATATTACAAAATGTATGTTGAGCACAGGAAATGAGGACCAATGTGGTTCAAATGTATACAGGGTTATTGCAAACATTCTCTATAAGAATCTGAACTACTAACAGTCAAAGCAAATTATCTTTAGATAAGAGACAACTGAAGGTGAGTGGGATTTAGATCTCTTATGAGTGTGAAGGGACTCAAGACTGATAATGCTCTTGGCCCCTCCCTCGGGCTCAACCTGGGTCATCTGCTGCAATGTAATTGCTACTTTCAATATTAGATGTGTCCAATACTTGAAATATTGGATAGAAGTCATTTATCATTCCAATTTAGTCTACTGTGGCTTGCAGATCTTTTAGTATTTTTTCTGATTTAAGATGCTTCCAATTATCTGTAGTGCCTTTTACCTAATAATACTGATGTAAAAAAATCAGCATTCTCTACCAGGATTAATAAGTCTTCCTAAAAAACAATGGATATTTCCTTATTATGGAAATTCATAAAACTTCATAGAAATGAGAAACTTAGGAATGAAAAAGTCATTGGAAAATGATGATGACAACTTGAAATCTGCTTGTAACTTGCCTTCTTGGGCTTTTTCTCGCTATTAAATTAAAGTGCACCCATCCTTGAGTCAGCACAAGACAATCCCAGCATAAAATTTTATGTCTTTTTTGTCAATTCCTGTCTACTATATGTTGCATATGGCTGAAGTTAGTACCAAATAATTATCCTGATTTGACAGTCATTTCTTACTCTAGGGTAATCATTTTTCCTTCTACTTTTTTCTACTTGCCAAAGTGGTGAAGAAGATATATACCTACTAAGTCACTGCAACAGGAATGGAAGGCAGGGTTTTGCTTTGAGTTTCGAGATTCAGTGAAACATAAGGAGGAGGAATTACAACCAGGCTTGCATGATTCTGTTATTATAGTCAATCTCAATAAAATTAGTTTTAGCCTTCCTGTAGTTGAAACTATCAAATAAGGTAAATTAGCAAATAAGGAACAAAAATACAGTTCCTTTATTATTTTTATTATTTTAAATAAAATAAATTACACCTTTATTATTTTTCTAGATACTGCAATATGGAAAAACAGTGCACAGAAATCCTGAACATTTGAATTTCGTTCCTGCATCCCACTGGAGGAGTTTTCTTCCATGCATGGAGAAGATCTAAACTCCTTTGCCTGGCAGCTTTTTCATCCACAGCCCAGAGATCAGTGGTGGGTTGCTGCCGGTTCGGACCGGTTCTCCAGTACTGGTGGCGGAAATTTTCACCTGCTCACCAAACCGGCAGCAATGGCCGGCTGTCCATACCCCTGAACCGGTTCCCTGGTTGCCGCAGCCCTGCAAAGAATGCTCTGTGCACGCACAGAGGGTTCTGCACATGCGCAGAGGGTCATTTCCGCAAAGTGATGTAGGCACACGTGCGAGCGAAGCACACGCGCGCAAAATGTGCATTTCCATCGCGATGCGAACTGGTAGGGAAGGTAAGTGGAACCCACCACTGCCAGAGATGAGAGAGCCTAAATTCAACCTGAGGGCAGAGAAGCAGTGTGGTAAAGTAAAGAGTACAAGATGCCTCAAGTAAGTGGAAGAGGCCCAGGGAGGCCCAGTGCAGGCCACATATGAATGTCTTTTCAACCAGGGCCTGAAAATCTTACTTGAATTGCAGCAGAGAGGCTTTTCAGCTTCCATTGCCTCCCAGGGTTTCTCCCTCCCCCAAGGAATCCACTGCTCCTTACCTTGGATACCATCCATTTAATGATGCAGAGATCAGCTAACAATTGCAACTGAGGGTGCCAGGATTTCAGACATTGAGCGAAGCAATTATCTGGGTCAGGGGTGAAATGCTCCCGGTTCGGGCGTGCCTGCCAGTGGTTGGAGACCCGGTAGCGACAGCAGCGCGAGGCTTTGCCCACCCGCCCAGACACCACCATTTGGGTTCTTTTACCCTCTGCGCATGCTCAGAACGCTTTGCGCATGCGCAGAGGGTAAAAGAACCCAAATGGCGGCGTCTGGCCGGGTGGGCAAAGCCTCGCGCTGCCGTCACTACCGGCTCTCCAACCACCAGCAGGCACGCCCGAACCGGGAGCATTTCACCCCTGATCTGGGTGTCTTGCTTAATTATTGCTTTGCTTAATGACTGAGTTACAGTCCCAATTGTGGTTATGCATTATTACCTCCTCCCCGCTACAAGAGCTAATTTGCTAATTATGCTATCTTATTTTTTTTAAATGCAAGAAGTTGATTTATGGATTTTAAAAAGCATTCTTTTAATTACTAGCTTAAATAGTATTGCCCAGGAGTGTCTATCATATGACTTGTTCAGACAATGGCTTGGACCTTTGATGTTTAATTGGGTCTCTAGTAGTGGATTATAGAATTTGAAGTCCAATAAATTCAGATTCCAGAGGGTTTGAGGAAATTTAAATGTAAGGGATAGAAACCAGATAGGTAATTTGAACTTAACCTGGATTTTTATAACTTCTAGTAAATGAGGTGTTTCTTCTTGAATGCCAATGAATTTATAGACATTTTCTTAAAAAGAGCAGACAAGGCTCACTATATTTTCTACAAACTTTAACATTATCCGAAACATAACATTATGTTTATGTTCTGGACATTAAATTGAGGAAAATACGTTTATACATGAGTAATTGAACATAACAAAGAAAGAAAAGAATGGGGCATTATACAAGATGGAAGACACAGCCTATATTAATGGCTGTTAGATTTCCCACAGAGAACAGAGAAGATAATGTGGAATCTCTTGATACTATTGAACTACATGATTCATCTTTTTTGAAGGCAAAGCTCCTGAAGCTATTATCTTTATCCTCTTAATAAAAAAATAACAGATTCTGGTAGCATGCTAAAAATGAGCTGGGATCATTAAAACTATACATGCTTTGATCTGTTTCACGTCATGCATTATGATACCTTCTCTGCACAAAGAATGACTTATTATATATCTATGGACATTTCTCTCTATTTCTTTATGCTGTTTGATATCAGCCTGATCTGCCATAGGAACCGTTTCATTTGACGCTAAAGGTAACATCTGCCACATTTCTCTTTTTCTCTCTGATCTGAATTGTAATTCATGTCAAAACTTTCTCTAAACATATTCTCTGTTCAGGTTACACTATTCGATTTCTCTGAACTAAAAATTACATTTTCCCCCTTAACTTCTGGCTCAGATCCAAATAAAAAAGCCCACGCAAAAATATTTCTTTTTGCTATATTTCCTTGCATGTATAACCCAAAGCTGTTCTTGAAAATATGTGTCTCTGTGAAAATTGAACATGTAAGCTGCAGACTAGACATAATATTACCTGAAATTGGGAATCTGTTTTTATAAATGGAAGTGCCTCCCATTATTACTTATGTTACAGTGTCTACATTTATGTACTTTCCACTCTGCAAATTATACTGTTTTCTCTCTTGTTTAATTTTTGTATAGTAATAATTAAATAGTATAATTAATTATAACATTCTCACTAATTATTAGTTGATCTACTTTAACTTGATTAATAATTTTCCACTTCCCCCTCAGTTTAGTTTACAGGGTTCTTATGGATGTTTGTATCATAAAAACATTTTAATTTCTGAGTATTTCTACATAATTTTATTTCATATACTGCTTCAGAAAAGCCATTATAGAAAATGTTAACAGTAACTAATTCAAGAGAGCTGACTCATATGAACTGAATGATAAACTTGCATTCCATCAGCTTTCAATCTCTTTTTACCCTGGCAAATTTATATCACCATTCAAGAAATAATATTTTAGCCAATATCAACAATATTAGTTAAATTAAGCAAATACCAGTCAAATTCTCTCTCTTGCTTGTGCAGTGCAGGGGACTCGGCTTCTGCGCATGCGCAGAAGAAAAAAAAATAGCAAAAAATGCAAAAAAAAAATAATCCAAAAAAATAAATAAATTCCAAAAAAAAAAAGATGGCAGTGTCCACGGACCGGCACCGACAGAACTGGCTCCGTGACATCAGCAGCGGTTTGCTATTGGTTCTATAGAACCGGTGCGAACTGGGAGGAACCCACCTCTGATCTGGACAGAATATTTTAATTAATGATTATTATGTGAGTTGAGATATATATGTAATGACATTGCTTAGAATGGATACCAATAATAGTTTAGGCTTCATTTGAATGAATTTATTATTGATTTGTTGCACAGTCAGCCAGATGTTCAGAATGGATTTGGTATTTTTTTCTATCTATTGAGTCCTTTCCAAGGACCTGGGATAGGTGGGTCTGGATGTTTGATGGTGTTACAAATATTGTTGCAGGATATTGTTGTTGTTGTTGTGGTTGTTGTTGTTATAATGTCTTTATTTTATGGCTTGCATCTTAGTGTCACAGGTCTGATCTAACATGATTCAATAAAAAGTTCAGTTTTCGGAAGAGGAAATAATGTAAATGTTTATATATCTTAGGTAATATTTATTATATTAAATAAGCTTTAAATGCTTTAGAAAGTCTTCCCAGCCAAGTTCAGTTACCTGCTGGCTCAATGGTAATGAATAAGGTGCAATTGACTCCTGTTCTCCCAGGATATAGACAAATGGAAAAAGCCCCTGTTTCACCAGGCTTTTAATTTCTAATTGAAATTGTGTTATATATACTTAATTTTATTTTCTCCTTAATTGTATGTTATTTTTTTATTCTTATTCTTACTATCTGTGTTTGCAAGAAATGTAAATTGCCATAAGTGTTAAATGGACAGAAAAACATAATATAAATGTAATAATAAAATTAAATCCTACTGGTTGCAATAAGTTTGATTGCCATAAACAATCAAACAAATGCTAGATAGAGCAAGGCAGTATCTGTCACTATCAGAGTAGTTCCCCTTAAGACCTATCGAAAAATGTATCTGTCAATTGATGCCCTTCAGCAATTTTTGATCTGTAAAGGTTCATCTTAATATGCAATTTCTTGCTTTCCACAGAATCATAGATGCCAAGAAAAAATGGTCTAGGAACATTCAAAGCCAGCATATAGCAATAGCAATAGCACTTAGACTTATATACCGCTTCATAGTGCTTTACAGCCCTAAGCGGTTCACAGAGTCATATATAGTAATGCTCAGCACAAAACCTGGGCATTGTGATGGGAAGTCTGTGGTGCACTTCAGGCCACTATTCTTGTAGCTAACAATAATGCAAGAGCATTTCCTGGGTCATTTTGCTGTATTGTGTGTCTGCTTCTGAAAATGGAATGAATAGCATCACACCCAATTAATATATTTGAAATTGACCTGGGAAGAAGAGCATCTTGGTTCAATAATGGACAACACAGCAGAAGCTTCCTAGGGTATCAGTAACATTACCAGCAAGGTAATTGCTTGTCTTCTTCCCTAGGAGAGAAATAATAGAATTTGTCATTAATCCTCCTTGTCTCACTGTGTAGGCTGCACCACTCAGCTTGTTCTAAGTCATGCCTGCCAGCAGCTTTTTCCTTCAAGTCTTTTTCTGTTCTATATATTATTTTCCAGGAGTCCCCCAAAGCTGAACTATGGATTACACGGTTAGGATCTTTTTTTTCCTCTCTGCTGCCCCAACTAATGTAACCAGAAATAGAAAAAGGGTAAGAGAAAAGGCTTTTAGGACAGCTTGTGGAAGATTGCAATACTAATTTCATTTCTCAAGCTGGAGTCTCAGAGGTTCTGTGGTTTTTTTCTAAACAGAAAGTTAACATTCAAAATTGATTTTATTATAGGGAGCTCAAAATGTCTGAGACTATATATGGATGTGGCATCATAATAGGAGTGTAAACATATTTTGTTTTTAGAAATCACGGAAGAGTTTTCTTTAATTAAATAGAATAGAATAAGAGAGTTGGAAGGGTATTCTAGACCAACCCCCTGTTTGTTGTTGCCTGTCGGCCACTGGCCCCTCCAACAGCCGAATCAGAGGAGGAGGCGGCATGGGAGTCAGGGTCAGCATCAAGACAACCTGAGAGCTCCAAGAGGGAAGAGGGAATGGAGCTGGCAGAGAGAGAGAGACAGAGGCAGAGTCTGGGCCGTCTGTCAGCCCGCAGATGGAGAGTCAGCAGTCCCCAGATCTGGAGATGACTGATGAGGAAGAGGAGGAACTGCTGGGTCCAGTGCCTGGCGTGCGGATGCGCAGAAGGCACAGAAGAGGAGAGCAGTGGAAATCCATGGGCTGATCCTTGGGAAGGAAGAGCCACTGCTGCTAACGAAGCCCCACCTAGCTCTGGGGATAAAAGGCAGGGGGAGGAGATGAATAGATGTGGCAGACAACTATTCATCTTCCGGCCGGATGGACTTGTTAGCCTGCGTTGAGAGAGAAACTTTTTGCCGGGGCTGAGTTAACTTCAGAGGCTTTGTGGTGTTTAGGGAGCTGGGTCAAAACACTGCTCAGGCAGAAAGCCCTATCCCATTTCAGACAAATGGTTGTCTAAGGATAAGCTGAATCATGGACATTGTACTTCAATTTCTCAATTTGTCTATTGTTCAGGTAATCCTTGACTTATGACCACAATGGAACCCAAAATTTATGTTGCTAAGTGACAAATTTGTTAAGTGAGTTTTGTGAGTTAAGTGAATCTGGCTTTCCCATTGAGTTTGCTTGTCAGAAGCTCGCAAGAGGGGATTATATGATCCCTGGACAATTTATGCAACTGTCATAAATAAGAACCATTTGTCACATATTCGAATGGAAATCACATGATCATGGAGATGCTGCAATGGTCATAACTCACTTTTTTCAGTGCCATTGTAACTTTGAACGGTCACTAACAGTCTGTTGTAAGTCAAGGACTACCTATATTGTAATGTTGTTATAACCATAACCAGTTTTTAATGAAAGACGACATTTCTGTTCATTCTGATACAACATAGTAATGCATCCTTGCTGCAGTCAGAAATTTCTAGAATGGAAAGCTGCAAATTAATGCAAAGTTCCAATTTTGTTCCCACATCCCCTATCTCAAATATACATTCTTCAATCTGGATTGCAACCTTTCCACAAAATATTGATTGCCATACATATATTATGTGTTTTATAGTTCAGCTGTTGTCTGCTGCTATTTATTTGCCTGGCACAGTTTAGTAAGCATTAGAGGTTTTTAAACTCACTACTTTTTGATTTGCTGTTTTGGTAAGTTATATACAAAATGTGCTAAAAATCCTTTTTCTTTACCATTTTAGGCATATTATTTCCTTTCAAGGAGTAAGAGAAATAATATTGGCTAGGTATCACAATAAAGTTTCTTTTGAATCGAGCTCAGTTCCTGATAATTTCATAAAATAATCCATGGAGTTTTCTTGGCACCAATATGGACTTGGACTTGGCTTACTATTCTTCATGTTATCTTTTATTATTATTATTTATTTATTTGTCAACAAGTGCAAGGAAACAGGACACATGAAAAAAATGGCACAAATAAATAAAGAAGCAAAACATAGCCATAAACACATAAAATGAGTACATACAAATGGGGACAGTAGGACAGGGACGGTAGGCACGCTGGTGCGCTTATGTACGCCCCCTTAGCAACCTGTGTTATAACTGTGTTATATCTGTGTTATAACTCTGGAATCCTTTGGTGGTCTCCCTTCAAATAATTACTAGATATGAAGCTAGTATTGTGATAGAGCAGCATCTCAAAATCTGGTCCATTTCAGATATGTTGGATACCCTTCTATAATTCCCAGCCAGCTTTCCGTTAATTCTGAATATGCTATGAGCCTTACTATATCAAGACAAAGATCACTTTAATTGATATTGTGTATTATATATGACACAGTTATCAAATATGTGCATTCAGAAACCTCAGAAGCATGAATTTTAGGCATGTAGCTCTTTTTCACTATTGTAGTTGATGTTTTAATAATATTGTCCGTTATTAAGGATGAATAAAGCAGTCATTAAAATTGCAGATTTTGACAGCTTGTGACTGGTAATTTTTACTTAATTTTATAGGAAGGTCTTTTGTACATTCCTTCATGTATAATTTTCCTACTGGCTCATGCCAATTTTTCAGTGCTAAGAAGTATCTTCTCTAGTATCTTCTTCCTTTCTTCATAATTATTTCATTGATCAATTGATTAAGAAAGAAGACACAAAATATTATAGTCAAAGTTGGAAATGCAATACCAATATATTTTAATTAAGGAGCATTCATTACGAACAGAGGTATGAGAGTAATAAATCAATATGGCATGAACACCTACATAACAAATACATACATAAAATAGATATATTTAATAGTAGTAAGTACAGAATGCATTAACCTCTTTTATTCAACAAATGTTTCTGGCTCTATATAATTCTGAGTGAATGAATAAAATATTAAGTAATACATGTGAAATAAATTGAGTTGTAAGGAATTATCATATAATATTTAGATCAGTATTCTTAAATGAAACCAAAAGAAAAAAAAATCCAACTTGAACCAGAATATAAATAAAATGAAGATAAATAATGGATACATATGACGTTTGAATAAAACTAATCAGTTAGCCTCAGTTTATGCACAGATTCCTTTAAACTTAAAGTGGACATTTATGCTGAAGGCTTAAAAATTTGGATATATTCTGTGTATTCAATAAGTCTCTATATAATTATATTTCTTTGCTTAATATCTCCCATTTTGCTTTAATTTCCATATGAATATAATAATTTGGCCACTTTGATATTACACAGTAAGTTTCATAATGAAAATGTTTGAAATACTTACGTGACATCAATTCACAGAGTAAATCAATATCCTATTCCAGATGTAATCTACCATGTCATTGAATTAAGCATTATTGGTCCAATTGCAAACTTCAGAGCATCATTCAACATTGCATAGATTCAATGTACTATAAAATGTTCTTTTTCTTGAATTTCATATGTATTTTCAAACGTATTGTTCTGCAGAAAAACAACAGAGAAAACAAATTAAATGAGCTATCACTACTGATAGATCCTTCCTCCAAATATAGTATGTTAATACTATAATTAATATTTAGGAAAATATTATTAGATATTCCAGTGTTACTATAGTACAGTGATGGCGAACCTTTTTTGGTTCGCGTGCCAAAAGGGGGGGGAGCGTGGGGGGAGGCGTCACGCGCATTTGTGCCCACACCCATAATTCCATGCGTGCACCCCCGCACATGCGTGTGTGATCCCCCCATTCCCGCCACGCGATGGCCCGCCCATTTTTCGCTCTCACCAGGCTACAGAGCCTTTCTAGGAACCTGGGGAAGGCGAAAATGGCCTCCCCCCCCCGGAGGTCCTCCGGAGGCAGAAAATGGCCCATTTGCCAACTTCTGGTTAGACCGGAAGTCACGTTTTTTTGCTCTCCCCAGGCTTCAGGGCCTTTCTAGGAGCCTGGAGAGGGCAAAAATGGCCTTTCCCCACCCCCTGGAGGTCCTCCGGAGGCCGGAAACGTTCCGTTTGCTGACTTCTGGTTGGACTGGAAGTCCCATTGTTTTGCTCTCCCCAGGCTTCGGAGCCTTTCTAGGAGCCTGGGGAGGGTGAAAACGGCCTTCCCCACCCCACTGGAGGCCCTCCGGAGGCCAGAAATGGCCCGTTTCAGGTTGTTCATAGCTATTATGTTCCTGGGAATTACGTAATTGTGTATGCATGGCAGAACATGGCAGGTAACAATTCATGAAAATGGCTGGACTACAAATATGATTTCATTTCTCTCGTCTATCCATTTATTTGTTAAATAGTTAAAATAGGGTGAGTTGGGATTGAGATTCTACAAATAAAAATTTGTTGGATGATCACTAAGCAGTTTTTTTTTGCTGTCTTATAAAGTCAAAAAATATTTCTTTAATATAAGATCTGTAAATATGGAGATCAACCTTTGCCCAAAGTTACAGAGGCATGAAAATAATTTGAAATATGTTCAGTTCGTTCTACAGATAGTATTTTTGTTTAATCTCAAAAAAATCAGTAAAGGGATGGCAGATGGCATATAGATCCTAACGGCTCTAGTCTGGAACATGTGAGCAATCTTTCATATATTACTTTATTAGAGATATTCTATGTAATGGCCTTTTTCTGCTTACAGCATAAAGGTTTTTTGATACATAGCTGTGGAAGATCTACTGTATAATAAGAATGCCATTGTGACTAAGCAAGGTATTATTCTTGTAACACTTAACTCTGGAACATTTCAAATCAAGAAATAAGTGCAGATTAATGTCAAGTAGACCAGATAGGAAACAGGCCAGATGCACTAACTGTACTTTATTGTAAGGCTACATCCACAGAATTTTGCAAGTCTGAAAGTACAAATTCTCAAATCTTTTTTTCAGCCTGATAAGTTATGCAGGATCCTTTATGAAGTTCTTTCTCTGCCAATTATGCAGGGAATATCTGCTAGTTCCATAGACATCATCTCTTCCTGTCCATTTCCCAAGATCAATCTCATATCACATTACAATTAAGGATAAATTTGGTGCAACAAGTTCCTTAATTTCAGATATCCAAGAAAAGATCGATTTAATTCTAAATAAGTACTATATTACATACTGTATATTTAAGAATATTTGATAACAGTTCTGGAAGAGGACATATGTTGAAGAAATTTAGATTTGCAGGCCTTAAAAATGAAGACTGGAAAATTGACATCACCCAGTCTTAAGTCATTATGATTAATTTATTATTCAGGCCACTAGGCTTTAGGTAAAGGTGATACCTGAGTTTAATCCTTGAGTGTTTTGATAAAAAATGACTACTTAAACATTTCTGGAAGTTCAGTGTGTGTTTCTGAGAAAATGAAATGTTGGCTGTAACTTTCCAATTTTCTCAAAAATGTTATGTAAATTAATGAGAAAGAGTAATAAATCATGGAGACATTCCAACATGCAGATTTCATACTGCAAGAAATACATAATAAAGAGTCCTTGATGATTTATACAGTGAAGACTGTTGTGCTTTTCAGTGATCATAATCTAACTTAAAAATGAAATGTGAGTCAGTGTTATCAGGAAAGCAGTATGTCCCCCAAGAAACACATTAATTACTGAAGAACACTGACATGCCAGCCTCTTCTCAGGTGTGCATTTCTGCTTTGTATTTTCCATTGACAATATCCTGAGACCTTCCATTTTGTGCTAGTAAAGGCAGAAGAGCTAAAAAAAAATTGAATTGTTAGAATAAGAATGATGTCTAAATAATAATGAAAGTGAGTGAATTATGATTAAAAGTATCTTAAAATTTCATATCAGGGGTGTCAAACTGGAGGCCCACGGGCTGGATGCACACACCACGCCCACCCCAGTTCTGCAAATGGGAAAAATGTCACGAAACATCACGTGACGGCAACGTGACACCGTGTTTTATATATAATTTTGGGGATCTAAAGTTTTACTCAAAGTCCAATTTTAACCAATATAATTACTGTGGTGGGGTTCTTACATTGTGATATTTTAACGTAAAAAAACTGGCAATTTTTTTTTTGTTTCTTCTGATTTGGAGAACTGGGTATGATTCCTTAAAAAAGGAAAGTATTGCTATTGCAAAACAAATGATCAGTCTTGATTATTTATAACTTGATTTTTAATTTATATAAGCATTATCATAATTCCTTCAGAAGCATTTAGAGAAAATGGTTGAACTGCAATGCTTTTTTTCTGGATTACTTAAACATGAATATGTTTTTCAATTATCTGTTTGCTGGTTATCTGTTTGCTGCTCAGGGCCAGGTTATCTTTGAGACCGCCTTCTACCTCATAGTTCCCAGCGACCGGTAAGATCCCACAGAGTTGGCCTCCTCCAGGTCCCGTCAGCTAAGCAGTGTTGGCTGGCGGGCCCGCGGGGAAGGGCCTTCTCTGTGGCTGCCCCGGCTCTCTGGAACCAGCTACCCCCTGAGATCTGGACTGCCCCCACCCTATTGGCCTTCCGGAAAGCATTGAAGACCTGGCTTTTCCGGCAAGCTTGGGGCCGTTGATCTCGCAATTTGCGAGGTCCGGCCTGGAATGATATGTATGTATGTGACTGTTAACTGGCTCCTTATATTTTATGATGTTTTTAAATGTATTTTCTATACCCTGTTGTAAGCCACCCAGAGTCCTTCGTGAGTTGGGCGGCATAGAAATACAATTAATTAAATTAAATTAAATTAAATTAATGACAGAAATAAAATGACTGACTTGAGTATTTTGGAACTGAATATTCAGGAGGGTGGATATGACTCTAATTTCTTCCTTCCTCCTACCAAGTCTCATATTTATGTAACAATAGGTTCATAGAACAATTAATTAGGAGTTGTGCTTCAGGAAATCAATATGAAAATATGTGCAACAAATCTGGACCATCCATAAGAATAATTATTTTTGGGAATAATCAATGCCATTGGAGGAAACATAATATGGTGGATCACCCTTTGAAATAATAGTGATTAGTGAAGATTAGCATAGCAACAGAAAAATGACAGCTAAGAAAATGAGCGCCATAGACCAGATCAGACTTGAACTGAGACTCTCATGGTCTGCAGCTGGAACTTGATTAGGTAATTAGTCTGGAGTGTTAAGACTCTGATTTCAAGAATATCATTAGCAATACAGAATGTAATTAGCAATAAAAGGTAAAAATGTATGCAACATCAGACTTGCAACTGACAGAAAGAATGAGAATTCAACATTGTTCAATCTATGTTAACATACTAGAATCTTGGCTTTTGTGTCATATTTTTCATATCTTTGTTACATTAAACTTTTTGTCTCACTCAGAACTGTAAGGTTTCACTGGGAGGAGGTTCTCAAAACCTTGGTATGAATTTATAAGACTTATTACTTAAGGTTTTTAATAAAACAAACAAACTGAATATTACTTATTTCTTTCTGCTTACTATACTTCGGTAAATGTAGTCTTAATTATAGTGCTAGACATCTTTACCAATGAGACAAAAGCCGCATATTACGTACATAGGAAAGGCTTTAAGCTAAGACCAAGTAGAAGTTGGCTAGGGTCCTGTTAGAGAATTTTGTTTCTCTGTTGTAGAAAATAAATCAGAAGCTCTCACAGTTGACTGCATTTGCTGAATCAAATAACTTCTTTATAATCTTATCAAAATATTTACAATACCATACATTTTTCTTTACAGCAGAGTATCATAATGAAGTCTTCACACACGGAGATACAGAGACAGACTTGAGACTGGAAAACATGTCCAGCTTCTTGCTTAATTCCATTTTGCACAGACTCAGTAGCACTTTACACACATTGACTGACTGAGTTACCACATGACTCTTCCTGCTCATGAATATCCCAACAGGTCCAAAACTTCAGGGTCAGGAACATCTGATGACTCTTTTCAAGTCATGCTAAAAATACTGTTTTCAAGAGATGGCACCATCAATTAATGTAGCCTGGGGTACCGTACCGTATACCCTTGAGAACTGAACACACATTAGGAATATGTAAAATTTTCCAGTTTAAAGACACACTTGCCTTTTGAGTTGGCTCAAACCAGGACAAAAATGAAGTTTCATTGCATTTATACTTAATAGAAAAAACCCTATAATTTTCTCCCAGTCATGTATTAAGATTTTTTGGAAGATATAATTTGGTACTAATTTTGTCCAGTTTCTGTGGCCTTAGCCAAAGTTTTTGGACATTTGGGCATCAAATATTTTTGAGTAGCAGTTGTCTCTTTTTTTAAAAAAAATGGATTACTTTGTTTGTCTTTGTTTCTGTAGTTCCAAAATGTTAACCTCCTACTGAAAAGAAAATAATTTCTTAACATGGTGATATGCTTTTTAGAATTTTAATAAAACAATATGGTTTGGGTTATAGACCTATGTTAAGTGTAATTCTGTACTTCCATAAATTTGCTTGCTGAAATTCAGTGTTTGTCTTTCCCAAACCTCCACACAAAGCAGATAAAAATGCTATTTTAGGGTTTTCCCCCCATTCTTCCAAAATAAATATGTTATATGACCCAAAACAGAAGCTCATTAAAATGGAAGACAAGCCACTACTTCATTCTAATGAACTAATTTCCACTTCTGAAAGATGCTAACTGCGTTTGTAATTTCAATCCAGTGCAGCTCTTTTTACAGACAGTTTTAGAACTACAAACATTTGTATGGAGAATTGCACACTGAAGGCATAACATATTAGATATGCAATACTCTCGTTGATACCAATGATTTTTATGGAATATAAATAACTCCTTTTAAGATCGGTATGTTTGTTCTAATTCAGAACCATATTAATAGATCAGTAGATTAGTCTTATAATTGTTCTTCCTTTGTATTTCACAGGAGTTGCTTACTGCATTCACCAAATAATGGTGCTTCATGGAATGCAAAGTCATGTTTCTGCATTCAATACAGACAGAGAGAGAGTCTGTCAGTCTAATTTGTTCACCATGTGATGTGGATACAAGGAATACTTAAGGGTATATTAATGACTGAAATATGTAAGACATTTAAGATCAGAATTCATAAATAAGTAAAAGGCTTGTAAAAGTTAAGTGAAAATTGAGGGCTTGGACTCCTGTAACATTTTAAAATTAAGCAAACCACCTCCATTCTGGTAAATGTTGAACAAGTACAGATTTTTTCCACAACATAATTCTATGAGTAGTGTTTGGCTAAGAGGCCAAAACCACTCAGTAAGCTTCTTTGAGTAAGGATGGTCTTGAACATGTGTCTTCTGGATTCTAGTCCAACTTCTTTGAGAATATCCAGATAGATGCAGATTTGGTGTTTTGAATAAAATCTATCACTGTAATTGCTAAGAGTCAACAATAATTTGATGGCATGTAATAATGAATCACAAAGATTTGGTTAATCCAATGGCTACTGTATATAGGTGCTATAATATAAGGAAAGAATAAATACCAAAAAGCATATTTGTTTCATATTTTAAGTAATTTTAGCTTTAATTTTATTCTGAAACAATAGTATCTGTCATTGCCACTTGCAGTGGTCAACAAGTATTGTTTTAGGTTCAATTTTGTTTTCAAGCATCTCTTCTAAGAGTGACCAAAGCTATATTTAGAATGGTAAGAGACAGATTGAAAAAAGATCAGTCAGATATGCTGTGGTGGAATCTGCAGGTAGAGAGCCCAAATATATAGTCGTTGCAGTATGGTAAGTGGCACAACCCACACCTGCCATTGTCTTTCCATTCCCAAGGAAATGCAGTCAGGTTGGTGAGATTCTTGTAACATTGATGACTAGCAATAAAACTGTTGCGGAGAAAAATAATTAGAGGTGAAATGAATCTTGTTTCCCTGCCCTCAATCCTCATGAATAAGACCGGAGTCCAGGAAAGAATAAAAGTAATATCATCAACATAAACAAGAACAATCTCATATGCATTATCAGATCTTTTTGTAAACACGCATTCATCAGCGTCGGACTCAATAAAGCCCATTGAATTTAGTTTGTCTTTGAGACATAGATACCAAATTAAACCTGACTGCNCTGTTGCGGAGAAAAATAATTAGAGGTGAAATGAATCTTGTTTCCCTGCCCTCAATCCTCATGAATAAGACCGGAGTCCAGGAAAGAATAAAAGTAATATCATCAACATAAACAAGAACAATCTCATATGCATTATCAGATCTTTTTGTAAACACGCATTCATCAGCGTCGGACTCAATAAAGCCCATTGAATTTAGTTTGTCTTTGAGACATAGATACCACATTAAACCTGACTGTTTCAGACCATAAAGACTCTTGTGTAAAAACCAGGTATCCCCTTCTTGCTTCCGAAATCCTGGAGCGCCTCTCACGTAAATCCTCTCGTCTAAATCAGCGTGTAGATAAGCTGTTTCAACATCGAATTGGAAAACTTCTAACCCAAGTATAGTTGCAGTGGTTAGAGCAATTTTTACACTTTCAGATCGAGCTGTGGGTGAGTAGGGATTT
>QLTV01000602.1:414993-447036 GCA_003457575.1 Thermophis baileyi | reverse complement strand
TCTCTCTCTCTCTCTCTCTCTCTCTCTCTCTCTCTCTCTCTCTCACACACACACACACACACACACACACACACAACTTCTCCTCTCTCTCTCTCTCTCTCTCTCCAGAGCAGCAGCGTGGGAGAAGGAAGAAAGGGGCGATCCGTGGAACCCGAGGCAGATGCGGGTGGCAGTCACCCAAAAGCCCCACAGAAGATGAGCACACCAGGCCCAAAAGGCAATGGGTTCAGCTGCAACCCGGATTAGCNCCACACACACACACACACACACACACAACTTCTCCTCTCTCTCTCTCTCTCTCTCTCCAGAGCAGCAGCGTGGGAGAAGGAAGAAAGGGGCGATCCGTGGAACCCGAGGCAGATGCGGGTGGCAGTCACCCAAAAGCCCCACAGAAGATGAGCACACCAGGCCCAAAAGGCAATGGGTTCAGCTGCAACCCGGATTAGCCGAGGAACTGCGGGGAGCCTCCCGCATGTTGCATCCCCTCTCACCCCCCTCCCCTCCTTCACCCATGCCTCCATGCCGTTTTCAGCTGCCCACCTCCTTGGCCAGCTGGCTGGTCTTGCCGGCGAGATTGGCTCAAGTTTCAAGTTCTCATGAGTGACTCGGATTCCTGGGAAGCCTAATCCAATTCTTGGCATCCCCCCCAAAGCGTGCAACTCAGCCCTCGCCTTGCTGAGCTGCACAGATATGCTACCTTCCCGGTTGCGTGGCCCTTTGCTCTGAGTCAGAGCACACCGAGCCATGCAGGGCAGGTAGCAAGGCCCTGCGTTGCCGGTGAGTGGCAGCCGGGGCGCAGGAAGTGGTGGCCGGGGAACTGGAGCTCTCTCTGCGCCATTGCAAGGAGAGGCATGTGCCAAAGCGTGGCGGGACCCACCCAGCCCCTTGCTCACTCTGCTCTGGATCCAACTGTGCTGAGGGATCGCAGCCAAAGCCTGAGCGCAGATGCGCTTTTCCGGAGGTCTCTCCGCTTCCTGCACGGCTCCCTGCACGGCTCGGTGCGCTCTGACTCGGAGCGAAGGGCCTCGGGGCTGCGGACGATGCTGCTGCTGCTGGGCCAACCCAGCAAGGATCTGCATGGCCTGGCCGCTGCGCCAAGCCCAACCCTCCGCAACGGAGGAGAGGGCAGCGGTGGAAGAACAGGGCGGCGGTAGGAGAGGGCAGTGGCGGTGGGGAGGGAGCATCGGGGGACGCTGGCTGGGGGCAGGAGGGAGCCGCCGGCCTGGAAAGCTTCCACCTTGCGAAGGTTGCCGGGCTGCCCTCTGCCCCCCCGTCCCCGCAGCCTTCGGGAGAGGCTGGCCCGGTGGGGAGGTGGGTAGGCTAGCACGAATGCTTACCTGTGTGTAGGCAGGAGGCAGTAGTTCTGTGGATGCACATGGCGATGGCGAGGCAGTGCGAGCATGCGTAGAAGCAAAAACCAGCAAAAAATAGGGGGGGGGGAAACAGAAAACAAGATGGCGACGCATGCACAGTGCCAGAAACTCGGCTTCTGCACATGCGCAGAAGAAAAAAACTGGAAAAAATTAAAAAAAAAAAAGATGGCAACGCCCACGGACCGGCACCAACCGAACCGGATCCGTGACATCATCGTGACATCACCAGCGGGTCACTACCAGTTCGGGCGAACCGGTCCGAACTGGGAGGAACCCACCCCTGCCTCACCCCCATTTACTGACTAGATAAGTTTTTACCAATATAGTTCATCTATGTGTATCTCAGACCTGGCTTCACTACACTTCTTTTTAAACTCTATTTTTGTAATTATTTTCTGGAAGCAACTTAGCCTCTCAGCCAAAAAAGAAGCCTTTTGCTTTTTGCATCCTCTAAAATAGGTGACTCTAATGATTCCGATTTTGTTTCTTTCTTTCTTCACTGGTCTGATTTCTAATGATTGTCAACCTTCATCAGTATTCTTGTGTTAATCTTCCCACTTGGCTGTCTGTGGACAGGCAAGTGATTTCACATGCATGAGACATTTACGCCTGATAAGTCTATCTAAATTTAGTTTACAAGTACCATGGAACACCATGGTTCTGCAAAATATCCTAAGCTTTCCTGTTTTTCAACAGGGTAGTTATTTATCTACTTATATGACAAAAAAAAATAAGATAACAAAGAATAGCTTTGTGAAGATTTATCATCACCTCAGCATAAATGCCCAAAGTTAAAGTCTCTGTTAGGGATGACATAAAATTATTAATGAAGATAGGACAACATGCTTAGAGCTGGTTGTAATGATAGCATGAGAAATGGTCTTTGATGTCTCAAATTCATATGTGACTAGAGTTAGCCACAACAGACAAGGTATTGAACACACACACACACACACACACACACATATTTCTATTTATATAATGTTCTTGAACTAGAGTCACTAGAATGACGTTAGATAAGAAATTATCCTTGGTTAATTATTGTGGTTTTTATTAGAAAGACAGATTGATCTGGTGATTAAGGTACCAAGCTAAAAACTAGGAGACTCTGATTTCTAGTCCAACTTTTGCAATCAGAGTTCATTGTATATACTGTATCTTTTAGACAGAATAACCTCTGTAATGTTTACATACTGAGTAGTTTCAACTTGGCAGGCTAAGATTTGATATATTGTGGCATTGATTGATCACCATTTCATGGAACTGTGATTATCACACACGATCTATACTTCATATTTCAAAATTATGAACAGTCACATCTGGAAGTAAACTTATATACGCCTTTCAAGTTATAATTCTGAGCAGTGCAACTGAATATGTTCTATTCCACCACAATAGCGAAAAGCACACTGCAAAAACCAATTATTCTAATAGCATCCTGAAGTGTGAGCCAGCATAATGAAGCATAGATTTTCCATATTATAATGAGAATCCATTGTCACATTAGGTACATAGAATTGATGTCAGACACTATGGACTGAATAAAATGGCACATAGAGACACATCACCAATGTTGAATTAGCATGGAATACACATCAAATTGGTAGAACAGATGTGACTAGTTACTATCATTTTTCTCTATTCGTTCTTTGTCTCAGCATGTCTCTGTATAATGTGACATTTTAACAGAGCAATGGCAGACTAAGAACTTTCTATTTTACTATCTTAAAATGAAAACAACTGATTGACAAGAGCATAAGATAATTTTCTCAATATGGAAGAAATTTCTAAAATGTTTCCAGAATCTATTCTGAAAAATAATTTTATTAGTTCATACATTTCTCATTATCTGGATTTCCACATCATAATCAGCCTTATTTTTTTAATCATGTTTTCTTGAATAAGCCACAATGACTGTGACCATACATCACATTAAGCCATAATCATACACATTACAAAGGTAGATTTGAATCAAGAACAAACCATATCCTGATTTAGTTTAAGACACAATAGATACTGACTATGAAAGTAATTATTGAATTAGCCTTGCTTCAAGATTCTGGTTAGTATTATTTAATTTAGCTGAGTTTGCTGATAATGCTTTGGTTTATTCCTTATAATGTTATATATTATATAGAGTATTGGTGAATTAATCCTTGTAAGAATAGTTCTGATTTGTGAAAATTAAAACTGTTATCATAGGAAATTCTATGATGGCTAATAAAATAGTAATAGGGAAGACTGCTTTTCAATTTTATTTAATATATCCTCAGGCATATAAACTTGCTTTCTTTTACTGCTAAGAAATAATGTTATGGGAACGCTCATGACTCTTTTCTACTCAACTTTAGAATATTTCTTAATTGACTATTGACTATTTTTTCTTATTCATCTTCCCTGTCCACTTGCTTTTTAATCTTTACTCTCCTCCCTTTCTGCTATTTACTTCCAATCAAATTTTGTATGAATTTCACTGGCAGACAGTTTTCAGTTATTAGATGCATTTCTAATATCTTTAGGAAAGTTAATTTGTTTTATGGTCAGAGAATAAAATTCCTCTCATTGGGAAGAAGAAAGTAAATAGATGTGCGGTGCTCTTATGCAAATATGAAAAAGGTAAAAGTATAATAGTTAAGAATGAAGATGATGTAGAGTGGAGTATAATTTACAAATATCTACATGAGAATGAAGGTGCCAGCTAAAATATGAATTAAATAGTTAAAATGTATATTAGAAGGTATTAGTTGATGCTGTGAAGATTGTTGTGAGTACATGTCATAAGTAGGGGATAGTTGTACATTATCTCCAGGAATTATGATAATGAAAGAACCAGAGATGAATTTTTGAAGACATTGTGCAACATCGTGAAGGAAAGCAGTCTGCTAGAAAATATTATCATAACCAAAGTCTAGGAAGGCCAATACAACTTTAAGATATGTAGGGAATAACTGTCCAGATTTTTTTGTTCAGCATGTGATGGAGAAATGTAAAACAATTAATAAAGAAAATTTACTTTGTGTCTGTTAGAGAAAATATATGATCAAGTGAATAGGTCTCAATTATTTAATTATTTGGTGTTTTGTGTAAATATGGACTTAAAAATTGGAAACGACTGTTGTAAGTGTACATAAATGGGGGGTAAAAATCCAAGGTTAAATAGCTGAATTTGAATTCCTTAATACAAGGTTTACCTCAAGATGGAAAAATGGAGAAATGTTAAGGCATGAATATTTTGGTTGAAGATTAGTGAGCAGTCTGGATCTTATGTAAGAAATGAGCATTTGTCAAAGAGAGAGAAAGAAAGAGAATGGTTGTGTGTTAGAAGACTCTTCTGTCTACTTTATTATAAGGATATATATATATACTCCTGGGTATTCAGGAGTAAGATAAGGTAAGGTGAAGCTATGGGTATAGATTATTTAAGTCCATGTGATTTCAAAAAGAGATAGAAATTAATTAAAAATGAAAGGTTGCTAATAAATGTGGATTAAATAGAAAAGTGGGAAAAATCAGTAGGAAAAAACAACATTAAACTACTTTGTTTATATGTAGAGAATAGATTAAAACTGAACCACTGAGAAAATATTCAAAGGTAGATTGATGAGCTGAAAAGAAAGAAAGACTCAGGATGCGATGGAATCAAATGAAATCTGAAAGAGAGGGAGGGAGAGACACACACACAGAGAGTTCCCAGACTGTTCTACTGTCATAATACCAATTACGGTATGTATACTATAAAAAAAGACTGAATTCTGAGTAAGAGATGGAAAGCTTTGTAAAAAAAAAAAACCACATTATTCAGCCGATAAAGCTATTGCATTACAACTGCCTAATCTGTTCTCTGTTTGATTATTGCCCTTTTGATTTGCCTAGCTCCACTCTTTTATACTGTTAATACGGTGCTAGCATTTCTCAAATGAGTGGTACTTAAACAACTAGGATTGTCTTACTAGGGTCAGAAACCTGGAAAAAAATGACAAAGTAAGACATATTTTATCAATTTCCATCCATGGAAAAGCAAATGTAAAAAAGGAGGATTAGAAAGTCCACCAACAGAGCTATGAAACCGTTTACCAATCTTGGAAGCCCAAGCACGAATCCGACATAAATAACATGGAGAACTGGTAAAACAGATAAAAGGAAGAACTCTGTGAAAAAGCATTTCTTTTTATAATTATGCGTTACATAAGCCTTGAGGAGCCAGACCTTCCTAGTTGCTGGTATATATCTTTGATTTATAATTTGGTTTTGATTTGCTCTTTGATTATGATTGCTACTTGACCTTTTTTTTCTCATTTTGTGCTCTTGACTTATTTTAGTATTATAGTCATGTGTATAGGAAAGGTTTTTTTTTAAAAAAATAACAAGATGCTTGACTTTTTGAAGATCTACGTGTTAAATTTGCTGTTGATTTATTTGCACTCAAATAGCTATTATGATCCAGGCTAATTCCTACCCAATCCTTGGCATGAGAGCTATCCCTTCTATGTGAATTTGGAAACTGTTGTTGCATCTGTATAGGAATACAGTATTTCTTAACTTACCCAGAAATATCTTGCTGGAAGTAACAGCCCATTTCATGGGAGCATCTGCAAAACATTTTCCCATAACTAATGCTAACAGAGATTACAAAAGTCATGCATTTCCCTTGTGGATTTCCACAACGCAGAAGTCATTTTAGTCACTTTCGTATGAGCTTTAGGGCATCACACCACTTAAAAGTAGAAGACAAAAACAGATTGTGATTGCCCATATACAGAACATATTTTACTAAACTATATTTGGAATATATGTGGCTCAGGGTTAAACTTGTTCTCCTTTTTCTCATTCCATACTCCTGACTTACATTAGTATTATAGTTATGTGTATATGAAAGACTGTTATTTTACTACAAGATGCCTGACTGTTTGAAGATCATAAACATTGTTTCATAACCATTTCATTATCCATCTAGGTAACAGCATCCATGCACTGATGATGTTACCTAGTCAGGTAATGAAATATTTGCAAACAAACAACCAGACTGAGAGCAAAAGACTCTAAACTATATTTTATTCAAATAACCAAACTTTATAGGTTTGGACAGTAAATGGAATTATAAGCTATGCACATATTTTCATAACTCACTAGACTAAAATGTCATTTGCTAGGAAAAGATCCAAATATTTTCTTTCCCAAGGCTCTTGATTAATTTCCTATGTTCAAACAAATGGCTAATACAAGACTGCAACCAAAAAGTGTTCCTAATTTTGGTATGCATTTTACAGCAATGCAAGTCACACTGTATTAAACATATGAAATTAATATTGTTAACTGGTATGCAAAGGATCACCATATGTGTTTCCCTTCCTTCTGACAAATGTAGAATACTGGCAAGTACAACAGCTGTTAACATTGCATTTTGTTCAGTCGACAAATAAGGAACACGAGAAGCATCAGTAGCAACAGATGATGCTGAACCAAAGCTCTTTCGACATTAGAAAGATGCCTGTAGGTACTGAGTGCAGATGGAGGATAACTGACCTTTTAGAATGGAAAAAATCTCATGCTTCTTGTTCTGCAGTGTGAAGATATCATTTTCAAAAATCTGCTTAGTTATCTGGTAACCAGCTGATGTATTGTAATTCATTACAGTTCTTATGTATAAACAGTGTCATTTTCAAATGTGGTGAGCAATATACTGTACAATTGAACTTCTTGTCTTACTAAGGGTGCCATTGTCAGTGTACTTCCAAAAGTTCTTTTTTTGTGATGAATTGTAGAGAACCTTTTTTCTCCATATGATTGTATTTCTTTTAATCTGTCATTCAGCAAAGTGTTGGGTTACCAAGAGCACTACAGAGCTTTCCCTCATTAAAGTCAGAAGTATGCTGCTATTTTCACTATGATGCAAAATGGGAAAAGAAGAGGATACGAAAGCATATGAGTCTTTTCTATCATCTTCTATCAAGAGCCGAGGTGGCGCAGTGGTTAGAGTTCAGTACTGCAGGCTACTTCAGCTGACTGCTAGCTGCAGTTCGGCAGTTCAAATCTCACCGGCTCAAGGTTGACTCAGCCTTCCATCCTTCCGAGGTGGGTAAAATGAAGATCCAGATTGTTGGGGGCAATATGTTGACTCTGTGAACCGCTTAGAGAGGGCTGTAAAGCACTGTAAAGTGGTATATAAGTCTAATTGCTATTGCTATTGCTATCTTCCAAGTGTAGAATGTGAAGATCGTCATGACAGAACAGGCAATATGGAAAATCAATATCCTCAGTCAGTGGAAATTCTCGATAAACAAAACAAATCACAGAGCAATGCTTCTTGTAAATGGAATGATGAGTCGACCTATGGAAATATTCCTTTACTGTATAGATCCCTCCATTGCACAAACTAACCCTCTACTGATGCAACAGTAGGGCAATAAATGTTTGTGAGGACAATAGAAAATGGCTAGATTGTAATTATTAAATCCTAAAGACCAGAATTAAAAAAATAAAACAAACAAAACAGGTCTGTCCTTAAACCAAAACATAGGCATTGTAGGCACTAATTTGGCTTCTAGGTAATTTCTAGGGAATTCTAAGTCTTCTCTATTGTACCAAATTTGTGATGGCGAAGTCCCTTTAAAAATTCCTTTTTGCAAAAAAAGAGGGTTTATAAAGCTCATTTCCAATTATCTCAATGGCAGTTTCTGCCACATTTCCACCACAGTTTACGTAGAGTATAAATAAGGTCTCCTATATACTGGTGGTACACTACAGTAGGTAGATGCATATAGCTGCTTTGGTAGATCTTTAAAAAACCCAAGCAGGCCCAGTCATTCTATGTTTAGTATATCATATCATGGAAAGCTTTCAGGATATTACGTATTATAAATTGGTCTGGGAACTTTGAAAAAAAAAAATCTGGAAGGAGTTTATGATCAACCACTTCCCAACCATTAACAAGAAAACAACACAGACATATCCATATGGTCTCCTAGAGATGAGTTTGATTTGAGGAGAGGTTTATCTTCATTTATAAATTAAATTTCTCTTTCTATATTCTATTATCTCACACAGAAACTCACACAATTTCACTAGGACCAGAGATCAGGTATTTTTGTTTGTTTTGTTTTGTTTTGTTAGGAAAGTAAGAAATCTGGGCATTGTTTGTATATTTGCAGGTTGAATGTAGGCAATGATTACCAAAGATCTTTTTTTTAGCTCTATTACCCAGATAAAAGAGTAAGAGGTGGATCAAAATATTCCAAAGTGTATGGGGGAAAATCAACAGGGTGAAAATAAAGGCTGATAACAATTTTTGAAAACATCGCCTTAGTTGGTTCCATGTTGATATTGTAAACAGATTAATGTGTTAATGGTTAAATTTTCATGAAAGGGAGAAATATCCAGATTTTCTCTGTTGAGGCTATGGCTCATATGATTATCATGGTTTTAATTTCCCCAATTTTAAAGACTATCATTAGGCATGGTTGTTAACTTCAATAATGTATTGGAATGAAAATTGTATTGTCTATTCACTGTGATGCAGACGACATTTGGTGATTTGTGGGTTGTGAACGGAATATCAAGTCGATGAAACAGATGAAACTTAATGTTTATTCTTCCAGGAGAAAGACACCATCAAGGATATCTAATTTCATTTAATCAAGGCATACATCTCTATACTGCCTTCCTAATTTCTTCAGCTTATCTCCTCATCTTATTGCACTCAGATGGAAGATTCCAGAGGACAGAAGAGGATGGAAAAATAAAACTGCATAACTGTTGTTCTTAACAAGAAACACATGAAAATTAGCTTTACAGCCTAGCTTTTAGAAATTTCCCATCGTTCCCAGTTTGACTTAAAGACAAAAAGGAACCGTTCCCTGCTGCCTAGAGGCTTAAAGTAAAACAAACATTTGCAATAATCTAATATTGCAGCGCCTTCAAATAATGTGTTATTAATATGCTATTTATGGCATTATAATAGCCAGTTCAGGAAAAAAATGCAAATGTGTCTGAGATATAGTTTAATCTAGGTATACTGATTAAGAATGGTTTTTCTTTAACTTCCTTTTTCAAACAGTTAATATAAATTTGACAATTTACTGTTTTATAGTCAAGCTCAAGTAGTGAAATATTTTCTAGACTGATTGTATTATTGAAAACAGTTGTTGAACATTTTATCATTAGTAGTTGTCAGCCCATTCAGGTAGGCAAGGTCAAGTAATACAGGCAAGACAGGGGTTCAAAGAATACTTTTTATTGCTGTGGGATAGAATAACAGAACTCTAAAAGCCTCTCATAATTTTTCTCTGCCTCATCTTACACTAAACAAAATGAAGGCAGAGATATTTTTATTCTCATGATTTTCTCTTCTTAAACTCTCACCTTCTCCCCAGTTCATTCTTTGTCCATATAGGCAAGGTCTTTATGTTTTGCAATAGGAAAAGTGTTAACCAGGTGCCAAAAGAATGTATATCAAACAGCACTTATTTTTATTTTAAAATAATATTGCATATCCAAGAAGAAGAAAAAGACTCCAATAATTTTCAACAATGTCTGTTCTTGGTCATTTCTTTTCCAGATGATGGTAACACTGAAGATGAAAGAAATCGACCCTTAGTCATTGGGAAATGCATAATAATACTCCTACTAGAAAGATGCCAACTTTCACTGAGAAACAAGTCTTTCCATTTTATTTCTAGCTTTGCCATAGATCAATAGCAATAGCACTTAGACTTATATACCGCTTCATAGTGCTTTTACAGCCCTCTCTAAGCGGTTCACAGAGTCAGCATATTGCCCCCAACAATCTGGGTCCTCATTTTACCCACTTCGGAAGGATGGAAGGCTGAGTCAACCTTGAGCCTGGTGAGATTCAATCTGCCAAACTGCTGGCAGCCGGTGATCAGCAGAAGTAGCCTACAGTACTGCATTCTAACCACTGCGCCACCGCGGCTCATCTTTATGATATGATATTCTATCATAAAAATCATAGAATAATGATCATATTAAAAACATTTTGTTTGTTTGTTTGTTTGTTTGTTTGTTTGTTTGTTTGTTTGTTTGTTTGTTTGTTTGTTTATTTATTTATTTATTTATTTATTTATTTATTTATTTATTTATTTATTTATTTATTTATTTATTTATTTATTTATTTATTTATTTATTTATTTATTTATTTATTTATTTATTTATTAAATTTATATAGCTACCCATTTCACCAAATGGAATTCTGGGCAGTACGCAACATACATTAAAAAACACACAGATCTAGACAAATAATGGAGATAGGCAGATTTATGAATTATTAAGCATTTGGGGAATGTGAAAGGATTATGGGTAAGAATGGTAAGTCATCTATTTACCAGCATTCCCCCTAGTATACACAGTATACCCCAATGCTATTATATTTTGTGTATGTTTGTGTATGCACCAATGGACACATTGCAATAAAGCATCATGTTGTGGCACTTTAAGAATGTCTCTGTAGTCATTCAAGAGGCAAGAGGCAGTCACATTAAAAAAAAGGATACTTTGGTTTGTACAATACTTTGCAGAGTGCCATCTTCCTATTTACTTTTTAAAAGTAAAATGAGTGAGACAGGGCACCAAAGAAATCTCTGTATATACACTGATGTACATTGCTACTCCCATATATAGATGAGTTGCCAAATAGTGACACTTAGGTCGACACTTAAATCTAATAGCTACAACTATAACAGAAAATATTTCACGTCCTATAAGATAAGAATTTTAGGAGCAAAAGCTTTCATAATATATTTGGACATTATGGTCTGGGAAAATATCTTTCTAGAGTTATTTGGAGACATAGTTGGAAATTAACAACATTTCCATTTTCTCAGATGATCTTGCCTTTACAGCAAAATAGTTGTGTTGGCAAGAAGCCTGTGGAATTTAGAAAACCATGCATTATTATTGCACTTTTAGTCATTTAGTTAAGGACTGTCTTACGAAGAACAGGTGGGACCCTGCCAAGAGACTCTGTATCCTTTTGGCACTCTTTTCTTTTGTCATCTCAAAGCATTTTTGAGAGCAAATCTACAAAAATGTCTAGTTAAAGCCATTGTAGATACACTTTATTTTTACACCCTGATCACTTTCCATAAGACCGTTATGGGAATTGAGATTGTTCAAAAAATATCAATCCAATAATTTTCTTCATCCACATTCCTATATATTTATGTATAAGACCTAGAAAAGAACTCATTTGTATTCCTGTCACTTGTGCTTGTTATTGCTTTTCCCACTGCGGAGTAACTGATGTATTAAGAACTAAGACAGATTTTCCCCCTTTGGATCTTGGTCCATTTTTGGCTTAGAGAAGATACGGCAATACCTCTAAAATTTTCACTTCTCTCCATTTTGAATGCAAACAATATGGCTAGCTAGAAGGATTGGTTTGCAAATATAAAGATAAGTTTCTAGCAAGGGTAAATGGATTTGCCCTGTATAGAAAACCCTGTGACCCAGCATGCAAGCAGGTTCATTGTAGTGGCAGACTTTCTTTTAAAATTGTATGACTTGTAGCCATTTTTCATCATTCTTCTCCCTTTCTTTCTTTAATAGCTTCATGACCAGACATTCCCTTCACAATTGCAGGGAGTATATAGTTTTAATGTAGGTCAGATATGCCATGAAGGTGTCTTATGGCACTACTTTTAAGGCACATGAAGGGCTCTCTGTGTAAGTGAAGCAAGATCATTTTTAAAAGAAAAAAGGAATGAAAGACCATTAATTTCTTTTCTGGTAGTTGCATGTTGGCAATAGGCCATTTGTCATAGATGAATCATTAGTTCGTTTAAACTGCTGTACCAGTCCACTGACTTTAGCTAAGCACACAGTCCTCCATAATTACTTGTTAGGTTAATGCTCCAGCACACATATACACAATTCACAGCTGTTTCTTTGAAATAGGGCAGACCCACTACTCATTCTGGATGTCAAGCTAAAAGTCCTTGTGTGATCTAATAGGTTAATGCATGGCAGGATATCTCAGTGCTGATCTGCATAAGCCCTTCTTTTGGAGGGTTCCACAGACAATCACTAAACTATAATCATGCATGTGCTGAATTAGCGGTACAGTATTCAAATTACAGCTGCTGACTCCATTCTGAATCTATCTCCTTCCTACTTATCTTTCTCATTCTTACAAAATTTTCTTATTTCTGATTAACGTTCTTTTTAATTAGAATATCATATGAGTGGGGGGGGGAGGAAGAAAAACTGGGGGAGAAAAGGGGATGTATGAAGTACAACCAGATTCAGCCATAAATGACTCAAATACCTATACACTAATGCTCAGAGTTTTGGGAACAAACAGGATGAACTTGAAATACCAGTATATGAGTATATATCAGGTATGGTATAGTTGCCATTACACATAACGTGGTGTGATGAAACTCACATTGGAATGTACTGCTGGAAGATATAAATTTTTCAAAAGAAATAGATCTAACAAAAGAGAAGATAGGTTGCATTATATGTAAAAAGCCACTACACCTCTACAGAAATGCATAAAACCAAGGGAGAAAGTCTCCTTGAATGCATATGGGTCAAAATAAAAGTAAAAAAAGAATGACATTGCCATAGGTATATACTACAGGTCACCCAACCAAGAAAAATATATATATGATTTTTTTGATAATCAGTTAACTAATGTATGTAGGAAAAACCCCACAGTATAATGAGAGGCTTTAACTATCCTGACATCAACTGGAAAACAAACTCTTCATCAAGTGAGAGACCGAACAGGTTTCTTATGAGCCTAGCTAACAACTTTGTCATTCAAAAGGTAGAGGAGAGAATTAGAGATCCAGCTATCCTAGACTTAATTCTTACTAACAGAGATGAAATAATAGAGGGGGTTGAAGTTTCAGGAACTTTGGGTGAGAGTCATACAACCAACTTAGAGAGAGCTTGGGAAGGATTCCATGGATGAAAATCTTAGAGGGGAAACAACTCATGAAGCTCTGAAAAATATGATTATAAAAGCCCAGTCCACCACAATACCATTGAAAAATAAAAAATAAGATATCCAAGAAAAAACCAGCATGGCTGCATAAAGAACTCTGTAATAAACTGAAAGACAAAGGGAATAAGTATAAAAAATGGAAAGAGGGACACATAACTAGGGCAGAAGACCAGCACATAGCCCAAATCTGCCAAGATGAAGTAAGGAACCTAAGATTCAGAATAAACTAATACTTGCAACAAATGTCAAAAATAATTTTTAAAAAGTTTCTTTCAACATGCAAAAAAAAAAAATCAAGGATACAATCAGTTCACTAATGGGAGATGATGGAAAGCAGCAGGGACAAGTAGCAGGGAGAAAGCGCAGCTGCTTAATTCATTCTTTGCATGTGTCTTCACACCAAAGGGGGGGAAAATAGCACAACCTACCAAAAACAGAACCATAAAAGACATATTAGGAATACAAATTAAAATAAGCAAGAAAATGGTAAGAGAACACTTGTCTACTCTAGATGAATTCAAATCACCAAGACCAATGGATTATATCCCAGAGTTCTGAAGGAGCTGGCAGATGTGATTTTGAAACCATTGAACCATGTTTTTCAAAAATTCTGGAGCATCGAGGAACTACCAGAGGACTGTAAAAGAGCTGATGTGGTTCTCATCTTCAAAAAAAAGGGGAGGGGGAAGGGATCCAGGAAACTACAGACCATTCAGCCTGGCATCAATATCTGGGAAGATCCTGGAAAAGAAAACCAAGCAATGAATCTGCGATCACGTAGAAGCAGTTATAACAAGAAACCAACATGGGTTTGTCAAAAACAGATCATGTTAAAAAAAATCTTATTTCATTCTTTGATCAAGTTATTAATTAGTGGACCAGGATTTTAATAAGGTATTTGACAAAGTAGACTACAACCTATTTCTTAGTAAGTTTGAAAAACATGGGATAGACAGCATCACTGACTGACAAACCACACTCAACATGTAATCTTTAATGGGAATACATCTTAGGCCCAGTACTCTATAATACATTCATAAATGATTTAGATGAGGGAATAGAAAGGAAATGCATCCAATTTGCAGCTGACAGCCAGCTGACAGGAATAGCCAACACCCGAGAAGATAGCCTCAAGATCCAGATGAATCTCAACAGATTTGACCACTGGGTGTTATCTAACAAAATGAAATTCAATGGTGAGAAAAGTAAGGTTTTATAATTAGGTAAGAAAAACCAAATGTAGAAGTATAGAATAGGTGGAACCTGGCTCAATAGCAGGAACTGTGAGAGGGATCTTGGAGTCCTAGTGGACAATCATTTAAATATGAGCCAAGTGTGCGTCAGCAGCTAAAAAACAATGCAATCCTAGGCAGTGTTAACAGAGGGATAGAATCAAGATTATGTGAAGTATTAGTACCACTTTATAAAGCCTTAGTAAGATCACACTTGGAATATTGCATCCAGTTTTGGTTGCCACAATATAAAAAAGATGCATGGAAAGAGTGCAGAGAAGAGCAACAAACATGATTAGGGTGCTGAGGGCTAAAATGTATGAAGAATAGTTGCAGGAATTGGGTATGTCTAATCTAGTGAAAGTTACATGATAGCAGTGTTCCAATATTTAAGAGACTGCCACAAAGAAGAGGGAGTCATCCTATTTTCCAAAGCACCAGAAGGCAGGACAAGAAGCAATGGATAGAAACTAATCAAAGAGAGAAGCAACCTAGAACTGAGATATTTCCTGACAAGTGAAAACAATTAACCAGTGGAACAGTTGCCTTTAGAAGTTGTGGATGCTTCATCACTGGAGGTTTTTAAGAAGAGATTGGACAGACATTTGTCCAGAATGGTATAGAGTCTCCTGCTTGAACAGGGGGTTGGACTAGAAGAGCTCCAAGGTCCCTTCCAACTCTGTTATTCTATTTTATTTATTACACACACAAATATAGACCCACACATATACATACATAAATACATACATACATACATACATACATACATTGTTTAATTATGAGAATTAAGATTGTGCAAAATTGTCAACATTGTAGAAATTTCAAGTGTAATTACGAAAATGTAATATAGTAGGAGTTAAGACTCTGGGTTTGTTGAGTTCAAGACCCAAGTACCTTGTGACAAGGTGAGTTACCACCAGCTCCTTCCAACCTAGCAATTTGAAGCAGGCAAATGTAAATAGATGAATACGTACCACTTCAGTGGAAAGGTGGTAGCATTTCGTATGCCTCAGGATATAGTCATGCCAGCCATATGACCACCAAAGTGTCTTTGGACAATGCTTGATCTCTCTGCTAGGAAACAGATGAGCACTATTCCATAGAGTTGGACACAACTAGATAGGGAAATTTTTACCTTCTTTTTCCTATCTACATATATACCTTTTTCAACAATCCACAAGATCATGTGTCCCTCCTTAATCTCAGCATGGCCCCAGAGCACCTCCAGATTACCGTATTTTTCGGAGTATAAAACGCACCGGAGTATAAGACGCACCTTAGTTTTGGGGGAGGAAAACAAGGAAAAAAAATCTGCCTCTGCCTCACAGCAATTTGCCTCACAGCGAACAGCAAACAGTACAGATGATATACACTGTTTGCTGTGTATTTCTGTGCATGTGTGCCCATAGAAATAGCAAAGAATTGGAGAAATGTACATTATGGCAGTATATTAATGCCAGAAAGTTTTCTTAAATGTAGTTCAGATCAAGCATTTATTTTAAAACGCTTCTTCATTTTGTTAAATTGTCTAGAACAATAATAAAGCAGTCTTTAAAAAATAAGTCTCATAATTTGCACATTCTATAGGCATTTATGGTTATTGACTTACCTCCTTGCATCCAGTTTCAGCAGTCTGATTTGCACAAGAAAATAAAATTCTGCCTCTGCCTCCCAGCAATTTGCCTCCTTGCAGTTCTAGTTTCACTTTCATTTTAGCAGGTGGGCCTGCCTGCAGCTTCTCAGCTGATGGTCGGGAGGCCGATAATCAGTTGCTTCTGCTAATCAGGCTCTGCACTGTTTGTTGCAAGGAGGTAAATTGCTGGGAGGCAGAGGCCAAAGGGTGGGGGTGGCTGGGTGGGACTACATTCGGTGTATGACGCACCCAAGTTTTCACCCTCTTTTTGGGAGTAAAAAGGTGCGTCTTATACTACGAAAAATACGGTATTTGTTTATTTGTTTAATTCTTATGCTACCCATCTTATTCAAAGTGACTCTGGCCATACAATGCCATAAAGGCATTAATATATAAGCATTAAAATTAACAACAATTAAGTAAAGACTAAAAACCAAAAGCATGAAGACGGAGATGTGAACCTTGCTTATAACTTCAGTAAAAACTCCCTTTACCACCCTGTAATTTGGGGTACATTCAGGGTGACTGGATAGAGCTGAGCATTTACTGGTTGGTTGCCCTTCCTGACATCACACAGAATTCACAGCAGATGTTTTTTCATTGCGCCCTAGTAGAGAAATATCTGCCACTACCTAGGATTGAACTCTCAACCTTCTGAGTGGGAAGCAAGCATCTTCGCCAACAGGTCACCATGCTGATAATACTTCAGTAAGAATTTTAAATATGTAAAGTGTCACCTTCATCAAATTCTTTTAGTTGAAACCATTGGTAAAAGTTTAAATATATATAAAAAGTTGCTATAAAAATGTAGGAGGTTGTGATCTCTTCCTTCTCTCTGAGGCTCCAGAAGCTTTATTCTTAGAAATACAGTTGCATGCAAAAGTTCAGGCATCCCTGGACAACTTGTATAACAAGTTCTACATTATACAAAGTTCAATACAACATTCTTCTATAAATTGGAATGCATACTTCCTTTTAATATGCAGTTGTTTACAAAGTCAGAACAATAAAATAGTAAATATAGCAGGCACAAATATCTGGACATTCTTGCAGTATTTTGCAACACATCATTTGTCAAAAAATTGCAAATTTTCTAACTATTCCTATAGCCAAGGGCCTTTTATTTTTGCTTGCCGATTCCTCCACCTCTCACTCTTTCTTTCTTGCAGAATTCTTGTAAATCTAGAATATTCTATGTTTCCTTGAATGCCTTGTAGATGTTCTCACGGACCTTGAGTAATATTCAGGCCCAGGGACTGTGAAGACCATTACAAAATCTTTATGTTTCTTTTATGTGAGGATTTCATTATTGAATTGAAGTCTGTTTCATATAAGAATAAGCAATAAGCATTTAGACTTATATATAACATTATTACATTATATTATTACATTTATTGTTATTGTTACATTATTACTGTATATTACTCATGGTCTTGCTGTAATATACAACCCGTTTTAGCTTCAATTTCTAGAAAATTCAGTCTGTTGGCTGTTTATATATTACTAATCAGGCTTCAGTGTTGTCATAATAGCCTGAAGGACCTTGGTATCTTAAGAGCATAATGCTGGAGGAAACAACTTCCTCATTTTGTTCCTACTGAATATTGAGCACAATTTCCTCTCACAAAGTACTAAGTACTAAGTATGTAGTAAATTTTCCATTCTTGTTTAAAAATTGCAGTTCCACAGTAATAGTTGGAGGACCTGAGAAATTCAATACTTCTAGGGGGTAGATGAAGCTCTAAGATTAGTCACCATTCTTCTAATTAACTGTACTGGGGACAGAATGAAAAATTGTCTAGAGCTGAGTTATATTGCTTTCTTATCCTCAATCTTTCTGCAATTAAAAGGAGCAAAAACTCTAAATTCCCAGTGGTCCCTTATAATTGGAAACTGTGGTCAAGAATGACAAAACATTATTTAAAAATTCCCCTGATATAATAATATAATTAGCAATCATTCCTGCTATGCACACTATAATTCTGACAAAAGAATAACTAAGAAGACAAGGCAAGAATTACCATGCAGGTCAAGTCCTGCTAACAGGAATATGACCAACCTGCTGAGAGAAATATTTGCCACAGTATCTCAAGAAATATTCATATAAATGTTCATTTTAACACATGTGCTTAGAAGTCTTATTAAATCCAGTGGCACTTTTCCCCCAAGAAGTGTCTCAGGATTATCCCCCAATAAGTGTCTCAGGATTAATTCATTTCTAAAATTATAAGAATAATTATGATGAAAGTATAAAATTATCTTAAAATGTTCCACGTGTAGTATAATTACCTAATCTGTAGCTCTAAGGTCCCCAAAATATTATGTATACTGTAGATTCCAAAATCTATTAGATTATTTTCTTTCCTGACATAAGAACACTATTAAATATGTGGGGAAAAGTCATACTAGTTGTAAGTAATTAATGTAATAAATCTAAATTAATTATAATCAAGTTAGGATTTTTACACCATTTGTTAGTTTAATTTGTACACTGCCAAATCTCATTGGACTCCTATTTTAGGGGTGTTCAAAGTAAAGTGAAATAATTTATACCCAAATATTGTGGGGTATGGAACAGAATTTGGATTTGCATCAGGAGGGTTTAGAATTAAAGCCTTTGTTGACCATGGAGTCACATTGCCTACATTTCAGTATGACATACCTGACAAAGCTGAAGTTGATTTTGGATATATTTCATTGAAATTTGTGAGGAACTAAAAGAGGATATAAATATGATAAATATGTAGTGAATGATATTCATGAGTCAAATATGTGCTCTTCTGAATCCTAACTATTTTTGACAAGTGATATTTTTATAGTCAGTAATTACAGCTTACTCACATATAATTGCACATCCAGTTTCTAAGTATTTGATCATAACTTTATGGATCATTTGCTTTTGAGAACACATGGCAACTGATACAGATTACTGAATCCCATCACCTTAATGCACACCTCAGGCTATCTCTGCTTGTCTGCTCCTCTCTTTTTCTCTCTCTCATGCATAACTTTCTTCCTATGAAATAATTGTTAAATAAACAATGTGATTTATAAATACACTTTTAAAATAAGTTCAAGTTTCACGTTCTTGCAATCACATTATTGTTGAAATAAGGTGCATATTTCTACTGTTAGGTTGATATTGCTTTAACAAACATGTGTCATTCATCTGGTAGTACATGGTTGTTCACACCATCATCTTTATGTATTTATGCACAATACAAGTGTAGTACAAAACAAAAATACAATAATTGCAAATTAATCCAACAAATCAACTCAGAACAAAATAAACAAAGATTAACATGCAACAACAACCAACATAATAGCAATTTATTTAAAATCAATGCCCTGGAATATGATCAAATATGTACTGTATAGCAAGTGTGATAATCCTTTGTCATTGAGCACACTACTAATGCTGGCAGGAACTGAATTGAATAAGGTAGATAGCCCATCTCTATTCTTGATATTTCCCAGAGTTATAAAAACAAAAAGTTCTAATACAGTATTCTTTATGGAAATCATGTCATATTGCTGTATTTTTATTATTGCTTGCTTAATCAAGAATTATTTTTAGCAGGACATCTGAATAAGGCATTTCACATAAATTAACTTTATAAACTTTGCATGGAAGTCTGATAATACTATGTTAGTCAATTGTATAGGAAGAATAGATAAAAGAGATAATTTATCATTACAAGTTATCTAATAAATTCATAGTAGAGATAAGGTTTGTTTTGGTGCTTGTTAGCTCAGATTTGTCCCAAATATAGTCTATTATGCTAATTTTCAGAAGCCTATTGTAGGAATTAGCTATTTTTAGGATGGAAAAAATAGCTCTTTGGGTTTACTTCTTTTGGTTGAAAGTAGCATTGTCTTTTGTATTAAAATCCAAATGTCCAGTCTATGAAGGTCTATTTCTTATACATTGTATCATCCTTGTTGTCCATTTCATAAACAGCAGCCCTTCTTTTGCAAATTTTCCCCAAAAGTTTCGAAAGAGTCTTTCTCAATGGTAACACAGTTATAAGTTCTTTACTGCCATGAAAATGATTCCATGTCTCCCTGTTTCACAAGGGGTGGGAAACTAATAATATAATTGTTGTATTATGTTAATCAGTACCCAGCTAGGGAGAACATTATGTGTATATGTGTTGGTTCTTTTTTTAAGGCACACTTTTCTCTTTAATGTCTTGTTTGCAGTGGGTTTTTTCTTTTTTTTTCTTTTTTTAAAAATATTTTGGTGTTTTGTATTTTAACTTTTCTTGACTAAAAAATGAAATATGTGGGAAAATGATTCCACATGTTCACTAATGTATTATGAAGATTCCTAATATTTATATACAATTATATAAAAAATATTTTTAGCATGATATAGAGTTTATAGGTAGTCCATGTGTTATGACCACAATTGAACCCAAAATTTCTGTTGCTAAGTGAGACAGTTGTTAAGTGAGTTTTGCACCATTTTATGATTTTTCTTGCCACAGTTGCTAAGTGAATCCCAGTGGTTGTTAAGTGAATCTGGCTTCCCCATTGACTTTGTTTGTCAGGGGGGTCGCAAAAGTGATCACATGACCCTGGGACACTGCAACTGTCATAAATATGAGTCAGTTGCCAAGTGTCTGAATTTTGATCACATGACTATGGGGATGCTGCAATGGTCATAAGTGTTAAAAATCTTCATAAGTCACTTTTTTCAGTGCGGTTTAAATTCTAACGATCACTAAATGAACTGTTGCCAGTCAAGGACTACCTGTACTTGGATTATTAATACATGAATTCATGTTTAAGTCGGTACACAGCCTCCCACCTCCTGCCAAGAAGCAAAAAGGAAGGAAGGAAGGAAGGAAGGAAGGAAGGAAGGAAGGAAGGAAGGAAGGAAGGAAGGAAGGAAGGAGGGAGGGAGGGAGGGAGGGAGAGAGAGAGAGAGAGAGAGAGAGAGAGAGAGAGAGAGAGAGAGAGAGAGGGAGAGAGGGAGAGAGAGAGAGAGAGATTTGAGCCAAGAATGAGAATTACCTCACTTTTTATTTTTAGGATAGTCTGAAAGGTATTTTGTTAGTTCTGTGAGTCAGCTCCCACTGAGAAGAAAATGCTGAGAAGATGTAGAAGCATAATTTTCTGCAAGACATCTTCCCAAGAGTTGTTTTCACTTAACAGATAATGGCCTTGGAGATCACCTGCCCAATTACAGTCAAACCAGAATGCAGACTGCAAATTGCCAATTTGAAGTATTTCTCAGCAACTTGATCAGACAAGCATGGGAACAAATTTCTAAAGTTAACATTAAGTTGTATTTTAAGTAACATCTTGGCAAGCAACCTCAAAGTCACACAAAATGTCTTCTGAAATAATTTTAAATGATACAGTGTAAATGTACTTGAAAGCAGGAGTAATCCATCCAATTCATTGTGATGTATTATACTTTTAATTATGCACTGTATTTTTAAGGAGCTAGGGTAAATTAGTAGGAAAAAGCAAGTGGTTAAAAGAAGTGAGACTCATCAATTTTCTCCAGCTTCTTTGAGTGGGTTCTTATAGAGTGTCTAACAGCATCTTACCTTCTGAATTTGCACACTTACGAAGACTATTTTTCTCCTATAGTGTAAAGGTTACTGTAGTACTGAACTTAGAAAAAGAAGGAATGAAACTTGGATAAGAGATTACACAGCACAGGGATTGAAACAATAATGAGAAGAAAGTCAAAATAGCCCCACTTTGATTTTGTTGACTGTGAGATTGGACAGACAGAAACTTGGTCAAGCTTTCAAGATTTTGCTATTAAACCCTGCACAATGAAGTAGCATACCTAAAAAAAAAAAAAATCAGGTTTTTTTAACTGGGCCTATTTCAAAAAGTTGACAGATAATTAATGGTCTGTCTGTCTGTCTGTCTGTCTGTCTATCTATCTATCTATCTATCTATCTATCTATCTATCTATCATGTATTTATCTAGATATTATGCATCTAAGGAAGGGTCCATTTTTCAAGGATCTATCTTTGTTCAAAATTCTTTATCTTTAACCCTACTTTGAAAGTGATGCCAAGTATTAATCAATATATAGTGCTCAATAGCACCTTTAAACAATATAATGCAAATCTCTTACTACTTTAATGGGGATCAGGTAGACTTTCATTATGGTACAACATTGATTGGCTATTATAATAAATGTCCAAACAAGTCTACAACATTGAGCTATGTCAGCTACAAGTATAACATTTATTTCTTTATTATAACATTTTTTGTTTCATATGGAAGGAGATCTTCAAGAGCTAGAGTCTAATAAAAGCCCATCTACCACTTTGCACATAATTACACAAAATAACTCTAAAAATCCTTTTCCATGCAAAAAAAAAATGCATGTCCTAAACTAATTTTTTTATTGCTGATAATAAGACCTGGTCTGTGCCAACCAAGGATGTGTGGGAAATTATGTAATTTTGTAGTTTTTAGAAATGATGACAACCACTGTTACTTCTCTTTGTCACCATACAGCAAAGAGAACAGGATTAATTGTATGCTGTGTCCAAACTGACTGTCTATTCTACTGACTCAAAACAGTGATGAAGGTGCTGGAATGACCTTGGAGAGACCCAACTGGATTGACGTGATGATCATTCTTTCTCAGACCAATAACAGTTGCTCTGGGAAAATAGGAAGAGGAAGAGATGTACAACCATCTTGAAGACAAGGCAAGGTGTAAATCTAACAAATGTGCATGCGTCTTCCATTCCAATTCATTGACTATAGCTCTATAAGCTCACTACTTTTTAAGTAGTTTGATAGTCTTCTTATCTGTTTTTAAAGTTGGTGGCTATAGTAAAATTTCTGGCTTATCTTTCATTTCACAGCTTACACGTATTTTGTTTGTCAGCTCTCCAAAAATGTGTACATTTTATTTTATTTATTTATTCATCACATTTCTACACCACCCATTTCACCAAAGTAACTCTGGGCAACTTATGATAAAAAAACATATCATAGTATTTTTCTCCCTAACCCTAACCCTAACCATAACCATAACCCTAACCCTAACCCTAACCATAACCCTAACCCTAAAATTACTAAAGGTGACTGTATTCTTCTGAGATAACTTTAGGCTTACAGATGATGAGGAAAAATATGTAAGGCCTATGCCTTGAAATATGGGAATGGGATTGTTGTATTTCTGTTGATAACTCTTTAGATCTGAGTTATCAATTGATATAAAAGCAAATTATATTATGCACTTATAAATTATAAAATTACCTTATATAATTATAAAATAATTAATGATATATTAACAAAAGGCTAACTGAAAAATAATCAGACATATTAAACAGCATCAAATGGATTCTCTATGTTATTTTGTCCTTACAAATTATAAACTTACAACCACAAGCAATGTGGCCTGCAAGGTTTAGTAATAAAAGTCAAGGAACATAGTAAAAAATGGGACTAGAATGAAATATAAAGACGAACAAAGTAATAACAACAAAGCCTTAAAATTAAGAATTAAGATACCAAAATGTATACTGCATGTGAGCATTCTTATGTACTTTTCTATTGAATATATCCAAAAATAGGTTTATAAGTTGTTAAGACTTTCACATAACTTAAATTATTTGCTGGTCAATGACTTTCAAATTGGTATAGTATAGTTCTATTATTGAGATATACTCAACCTTTGATGTGTCCAAGAACAGATGAGGCATTTTTCTAATAAACTATATTTCTGCTTTTCTTCCAAGCCAAATGATTGCCCTGAAGGAATTTTCATCTGTCTCATAAATACAATATGAGAAGCCATTCACATTCAAAACTGAATCAGAAGGATGGCATTTCTACTCCTTCATGTTATTAAAATTTATGGAATGAATGCATGTAAGAATGCTCTCAAGATAATTACAAATGTATGCAAGTCCAATTATTTCTTCTGTCAAGGCTGATATCCGCCTTTCCCTTTCTCAAAAGAGGTTGCTATTTTACTATTCCATTCTTTCTTACAACTGTTCTTTGTTTATTTGTTTATTTTGCTTTTGAACTTTATTGTTGAAATCAGAAGAGAGACTATTGCAGCTGTTACACATCTTTACATCAATTTGAATAAAAAAATCATAGGAGTTTTGTCAAGGTATCCTCCCCTGTGATTGGAGTGAGTGAAGCCAAGGAAATTGCAGATTACTGGAGTGATGATAGCACAGAGGTCTTCAAACTTGACAACTTTAAGACTTGTGGACATCAACACCCAGAATTCTCCAGCCAGTATAGCTGGCTGGAGAATTCTGGGAGTTGAAGTCCACAAGTCTTAAAGTTGCCAAGTTTGGGGACCCCTGTGATAGCATAATGAAAGAGAGCAGTTCACAGACATATTTTGCCATTTTATGCAGAAATAATAAAATCAAAATTGGAAGGGGCCATATAGGTCACTGAACCAATATCCTGCTCAGTGCAGACATCCCGTTTAAGTGTCTTTTTGGTTAAGCAGTAGGAATATTTTATTTGGAGATTCAGTTTGAAGGCCAGATCAAATTGGCTTTGATCTATTTCAAACAGTTCCTGATGCACATGTATATAGGAGGGCCTTTGCTCAGCTTCACGTTAGAACACTTTTACCCTTTCCTGGATAGGGAGGCTTTCCATTTGGCCACTCATGTCCTGGTCATCTCCCTTTTGGACTATTGCAGTGCTCTCTACATGGGTTATCCTTAAAAAATATCTGGAGGCTTCAGCTGGTACAAAATGTGGCCACATGGGCAATTTTAGGCATCCAAAGAAGAGTGCATGTAACACCTTTGCTCCACAAGCTGCATTGGGTGCCAGTTTGCTTCCAGGTCTAATGGTATTGAATAGAATAGAATAACAGAGTTGCAAGGGACCTTGGAGGTCTTCTAGTCCAACCCCCTGCTTAGGCAGGAAACCCTACACCACTTCAGGCAAATGGTTATCCAACATCTTCTTAAAAACTTCCATTTACAACTTCTGGAGGCAAGTTGTTCCACTGAAGGAACAAAAGATCAAGGGAAAATGCAGGTGTGAAAATGAGAAAACATGAAAGAAAAGTGATGAGAACTTTGGATTTGAATTATGAGATGAAGAAAGCCAGGCATGATGCAGAGGAAAGAAAATTACGTGGCAAGAGTGAATGGTAGAGACAATGATAACGGAGACATGTGAAAGACCATGAATTACAGGAGACTGGAATGAGTCAGTGAAAGCAAAGCATAAACTAAGTATGAGAGATGACTGCCAAAATGAGAATCAGAAGAAGAGATGAGTGATATGACAAAAGGAAGTGGTGAGCAAGAGATATGAGCTAAAGGACAAAAAAAGAAGATCATGGAAAGTGACAATCGGACAACAACATGAGTAGGAAAAAAATAGTGAGGAGAAGGAAAATGCAGAAGCTAAATCAGACCTGGACAAAGGGACCCAGAAGAAGTTTCAGCACAGAAGAAATTTAACTGCTAAGATTATGGTGTAAAGAGCCACTTGAGAGATATCTAGAACAACTGTACCACTGAGACTGCACTGAATAGTGATTTACTTTTCCACAACTCTGACTTTAAGAAGGAGGAGGCATTATTGTATTGTCCCCTGATTGCTGTGAATCATTTGGTATGAGGACATAACAGGATTATTTAGCACCATTTTTTGGTCCAATGTATACAATAATATGTTGAGGGCGGCATTAGAGTTTCATGTTTTAACTGATTTTCTGGTTGTTGTTGTTTTTTAAAATATATTAGCTGATTTTCTATTTCTATAAAAGAGATGATATTTATTTATTTATATTAATACAACCACTCATAGCACTAAAATGTTAACATAATAAGAGTTTTGTTTATAACCATCAGTTTCCTTTAATTTATGGGTTTGAATTTGCCAGGGAGGTAAACTTAACCCACTTTCTTTTAAGGTCATGATTTTGGAGAAGGTGTTCCCAGGACCATTTTTATTAAATCAAAACCCAATGGGAAGAGCTCAGCTGGGTCCAAAGTAGTTCCCAGATGTATTAGTAACAGGAGGTTTCTATATCCATCAAATCCTATTGAATAGAGAAGGAGTTAAAACTACTGCGAGAAAGTATGAGCAGGATTTTGAAGCTTTGTTTGAAGAAAGTCAAGATTTTGTGCAGCCCATTCTTGTAATTGTAGATACATTTGCAAGCTAAGGAAAACTAACGTTGTGAAGGGTATAACTTGCTGCAATTTATTTCCAAATCTTTCTAAAATAAGTAGCTTTCCTTTCATCCTACCCAACCTATAGTTCACTTCAGTATATGGAAGGAAATGAATCTGAAGATGTCAAAGCAAATGAAGAAAAATGAAGGTGCAACTTTTGTCTTGTAAGAAAATCAGGAAATGGAATTCTCCATAAACTATAAGCAGTGGTAATACCTCTGCAGAACAGCCAACTCTATCAGATCATGTTAAGATGATAAATTGACCATATATAACTCAGCTGGGTAAGCTATGTAGAGAATAATGAATCCTCAAATACAGATGCTGCTGATTGTTGCCCTGTAGGATTTAGTCTAAACAAATGAGATACTGTTATAAAAAATATTGGAAGAAAAATTATGTGCTTCTTTAAACCCAGGAGAGATATCTGCAGAAGCCTGTAAGTCTGTAGGAAGTGACAATGGCTATGTCAAGTTTGAAAAACTGATGTCAGGAGGCATTATCTGCAAAGGTGTTTTTCTCAATAAGCTTCAATTGTAGAGTGTCCATTTGTTTCAGGAGATTTCATGTGGGACACATTCCAGTCAGCTTCTTTGGGAAATGATGGGACAAGTATTTAAAAAAAGATGACTTAAAATTGCAAAGCTGAAGTTAATCCCAATGGAACATTTTGAAAAAAATAAGCAAAAAGTTTAAAACCCATCTGGAATCATTTGATGTACCACCATATATTTATGGTGAAATAAGTAAATAAGAGCTCAGACTAATAATTTCATTAAGCAAAATGGGTTATTGTGATTGGGTGACAGTTGCTGGTTGATGTAATAGAGCCAATAATGGAATTTCCGTGCCCAATCAGCATTGCTTTACTTCCTAAGCTAAGATTTCTGCTTTACTTCCTTGATTGCTTCCTGATATCTTTTTTTTGCCCTTACTATTGGGGGATCATTACAGATGGGCAGCCGTGTATGCATAAAGCTAATTGACCACCATCCAGAGTTTCCTCTGTTGCCTGGATATCTTCTCCTCCTGTGCCCAGATCCATCAACAGAATCCAACACTTTTATCATTATACTGTCACAATATAACCTCTGCATTTCCACGTGCTCCAATAAAAATAAGGTTCATGGTATACATATACTTACTGCTGTCCATGCAGAAGGCATTTCACAATTCTTATGGGTGCTGCAAAAGCCTCCAGGGACAAGTTTATATAGCAAAAATCAGAAAGCTTATGGTTTTTTTTCCTCATGCACGTTGTCAATTGTTCTGCCAAGATTTATTTTGTACACCTCTCTCATTTTATGTGTATCTTCTGGTCTTTATGAAGCTAATGTTCATCCTTTCCATAATAGATAGGGGTAGGACAAATACGTGAGCAAAGCTATAGCAAAAAATAAACATACATTCTATGTGTTTAAATATGTAAATGACCAAGTCCAATTTTTAGTTTGTTTTTCATTTTGCAAACCTTATATAACCATTTATACAACAACCTGAACTAAATGTGAAAAGGTACACAATAGTATAAATTTAGCCATAATTTATTGATCTATGTTCTTGGGGGTGACCAATTAAGCTAGCAACTCCCATCATTTAAAAAAACATATTTTTCCTTTATTTTTTATTGTACATTTATGAAACTCCATGACTAGGAGTAGCCAATATCCAACTGCAATACCTAAGTGGATATGTTTCATTTAAGAGTTTTGGCCCTGCTGAAGGTACCTGCAGTAGGCAAAATCATATAGCTTGAATTGCTCCATGAAACCTTGTATTTCTATTAAGCTGCCAGAATGTGCAGTAAGAATCATAAAGGAGAGTAATGCTGAAATGCATACATCAAAAAGAAAAGAAAATTAAATAAGGTCATATTTTGTTCTGTCATATTCAGGGCCTTGGTAGTGGTGGAAAAATAGAACTGGAAAATAACCTGAAGCAAATCCATAACTTTTAATCTTAGTTTCTATTTATACCCAGCATTTTATGCTTTTTCTCCCTGTTGACTGCCTAAAACAGAATTGTATTTGCAGACAGGATTTGAATGATGATCCTACAGAGGAGAATGATTTTCAGTAAATTTACAATGCTGGCTGGTGGGTGTTTTGTTCAAAAGATTGTAATGACAATATGGCTGCATATATGATTTCTTCCAAATGAAAAGTTTGATGAATTTAATATCCAGTAGACTTTTTGCACAGACTTCACTTCAGTTAATACTAGAAAAAGCATTTATTTAACATTTCAAAATCTCCCACTTCTTTATACCTGGCAATCTTCATTTTCTGATTTTCAGTGAAAGGTAATTATATGTAATTGGGCATAAGGACCATGTAGATCTTTGAAAAGATTTAAGAGTCTTCACAAATCACCTATCATGGGAATGTTTCTAATTTTCAAGCAATTCTTTAACTTTCCTAAGTTTATCTTTGTCTTTTTTTGATGCAGAGATAGATATATTTGAAAACAAAGAACTGTAACCCAATTAGCTGCTTATTTTTATTTTGAAGAATGCCTGTAGAATTTAAAGGGGGGCAGATCCATTCTTGAAAATTAGGATGAAGTTGGGGATATACTCTTTGCTTCGCAATATGTTAACCTACTATTTAAAAAAAAAAAGATGGAGAAAATCTTGTGTTTTCTCCATAGGTACTTGTAACAGAAGAAGGGGCACAGAAGGAAGTGATGAAACATATCCAAACAACATTTTGGCATAATGTTGCCAAACAACAACATTTTGGCATAATTGTAGTTGAAAATGGATACCTATGGTTTTGCACCACTATTATTCTTTATATGGAGAGAGCTACATGAACATTTATAATTTACTTGAACAGAATTCTATAAATCTACTTGGTGATATGAACAAAATATATATGAAGAATAAGATCATGCCTACTAGCTTTCTGTTAATCTAAATCTGTAATTCGATCCTATATAGTACATTATACTGTATATACTTGTGGATTCTACATACCGTAATTGTTTTTTTCCCTTTTATAATTACAAATTGAAAGTAAAAGCTTGCCTATAGATATTTAACAAGTGTGGAAGATTTTTTAAAAAATACAAACAATTGTATAAATAACTCATAGTTTAAACTGAGGTGCAAAAACTGATCCAAGTCTGAATTACCTTGTAGTATCCCTTGAGTGGCCTTTCAGATTGTTCCTCCCTGTTATGGAAGATTTGGGAATTCTAAATACAGTTTGAAAGCTTTAATCCTTGAAGATCCTTAAGCACTTAATTATTCTATTACAAGAAAAAAGACTATACTTTTTAAAGTATAGTTTCCTGCTTGTGGAACTTCTACAAATATTGCTGGCTTAAGCATTTCATGGCTGGCTAAAGTATTTTGCTTTCTCAGATGAAAGGCAAGACAGCAACTTTCTCCACCTGACCCATTAAATACAACAGAACAAAAACTTTCAACTCCGTAGAAAGACAGGAACTATGCTTTAGTGATATTGGATATATAAGATGTGATGGAATGTGCAATTGAAGAATGTGTGTGTGTGTGTGTGTGTGGGTATTTGTGGGAATTTTGACACTTGCAACTTCCCAGAGCAAAGGCAGCATATTTATTTATTTATTTTATTTATTTTATTTATTTATTTGTCAACAAGTGCAAAGAAACAGGACACATAAAAAAATGGCACAAATAAATGGATATAAAGAAGCAAAACATAGCCATAAACACATAAAATGAGTACATACAAATGGGTACAGTAGGACAGGGATGGTAGGCACGCTGGTGTGCTTATGCATGCCCCCTTAGGGACCTCTTAAGAAACATGTAAGGTCCACGGTAGACAGTTTAAGGTAAAAGGTATGGGGGTTAGAGAAACTAACTACAGGATCAGGTAAAGTATTCCAGACATTCACTACTCTATTGCAGAAGTTGTATTTTCTGCAATCAAGATTAGAGCGGATTACATTTAGTTTGAATCTATTGATAGCCCTAGTGTTATAGTGTTATATTCCCAGAGAAAACCCCAAAATAAGAGCATATGCAGTCCTGAATTGGATGGTGCAAGGAGGAAGAAGTTCAGGGTATCCACACACTGGAATCTCCATGGGTACATATCTATTAGGTTAGAAGGTTATAGCTTTAGACTGACAAAACTCTATTAAGTGTAGGAAATAAAGAACTGGACTTGATTGGATTTTACTGTGTTGTCTTTGGACTTATATAAGCAGACATTTAACATGGTGTACTATAGGTTATGGCTATATATAAAAGTCTGAACAGAATGTTTTTCAAAATTTATACATTTACAGATTTGTATTAAAAGGAAACAAGGCAGCATATATTATTCTGACCAGTCCTGGACACAAATTATGCAATTTGCAGTGGACAGCATTTATATTCAATTATTCTACTGGGAGAGGGAGGTTCATGAAAGCATTTAGAGAAAGATAATTCCACACAACAGAATCCATTTTTATTTGTTTTGTATTTTAGATGGCCCAGCCAACAGCCAAGAATAATCATAATGAGTTTAACATTTAAATCCAAGTTTACTGAGACTTTTCCTATAACAAATCTGCTTATTTGATCACATTCCAAGACTTCATTTCTGATTTATACAAGCCTGACTCTGATGCTTGGGTATTATCTTGTAGAGATAATGAGAAGCAGTGTGATAAAGTGGTGAAAATACTATTAAATCCAATATTTTTAAATAATACTTTTTATTAAGGGGTACATCATACAGATGAAACTAATATAAATGATAAAAGATAAAAGGAAAAATAAAAAAATATTGCAGAAAAAGAAAAAAGGAAAAGAAGAAACCTCCTATTTTGTCCACAGAAAATATAGTTAACATTAACAAATTATTACCGTCTCTTCAAATACAACCAACCACCTCTTCATCCCATACCCACTCTATTCTCTATAAACAAATCTTTAAAGCCTCATCACTCCATCATGTGGTCAGCATGACTACATAGCAAGGCGCAAAGAAGGCTGTTACCTTCCCTCCAAAGTGGTATCTATTTATCTACTCACATCAAACTGCTAGATGGGCAGGAATCAGGGACAAGTAATCTGATCTCAACCTGTTGCACAGCACTCAGGTCTCAAACCCCAGCTGTCAGCTTTCCAGCTAACACACTCAACTCAACATCTTTACCTGCTGAGCCATTGTACCTCCTACACACACCTCTGTATATATTCTCTGCTCTCTCCCTCTCCCTCTCCCTCTTCCTATCTCTATCGCTCTCCCTCTCCCTCTCCCTCCTTCTCTTTCTCTCTCTCTCTCTCTCTCTCTCTCCCTCCCTCTCTCTCTCTCTTTCTCTCTCTCTGTCACACACATACACGTGCTAGATAGAAAATTACTATATATTTAGGATTTTTAGTTGGATAGAAAATAGTACCTACTTAGGGAAGAAAAAAACATAATGTACGTGCCTGGAGGAAAAGAAGTTCTGTCTCCTGCACAACCTCTGTTGGAAAGTGAATCTGAAAATTATCAACCCATCTATCTATCTATCTATCTATCTATCTATCTATCTATCTATCTATCTATCTATCTATCTATCTATCTATCTATCTATCTATCTATCTATCTATCTATTATCTATCTATCTAAAGAGAGAGGGAGGGAGGGAGAGCACAGAATATATACAGAGGTATGTGTGTGTAGGAGGTGCAATGGCTCAGCAGGTAAA
>QLTV01000602.1:394050-414849 GCA_003457575.1 Thermophis baileyi | reverse complement strand
GAGAGAGAGAGAGAGAGAGAGAGAGAGAGAGAGAGAGAAAATAATTATCTTTGCTCAGGATTGTCCTTGAGGGACACTTAAATAGCTTTGCAGAATGTGTTAGAATAGATCAAATCCTTTCCGCCTTGTGTGTATAACTTGTGTTTCATAAAAATACAGTGCAAGGCAAGGATGCAGAAAAAAAATAAAACACATTTCCCAAAGCAAACACTAAATTCAAAACATTTTTCTTTTTCGCTGAGAATTATTTTTATAGTTCTTTTCTGTGTGTGAGCACAATATAGAGATCAATGGGATTCTGTTTCTTTCAAATTCATGAAAATATGTATGTATTTGAGAGAAACGGAATTCCATTGACAGTCAAGAAGCATAGGGACTAGCATTGTGGACATAAAAATTACAGTACACAAGTTATAGGTGCATATGTAGCAGCAGTAATCTGATATTAAATGGCTATTGCTATTAGAATATATCTTGCTAGCAGCTGAAACCATTATACTCTTTGCTTATTCTTTTCATACAAAGCATACACAGACCAAACCACGGGAAGCATCTAGCAAATAAGCTGGCAAATCCAGCATTTTTTAAAGCTAAAGAATGCAAAGTGCCACATCAGCAAATTGTACAAGCATCTGTGGTAATGACAATGCAATGCTAAATCATCAACAACTAAAACCCTTGGGTCCGTAAGGGATTTTTGTACTGTGTATTCTCATTGCTGTAAATGTCATTCATTAGCTAGGGAAACAGGAGAAGAAGGTCATATGTCAACCAGGAACATCTCTTCCTTTTTCTCTCTCTCCCAGTTTCCTCCCTCTTTTTGTCCTGGCCTTCAGTCATCTATAATTCATGGCCCAGTAGACTCAGACTATCTTTGGAATAAGTACGCCAGACTTGCTTATGGCCACTGTCACTAAAATATTATGAATTCCTCTTTCATCTGGCGAGACTTAAGCAAATAGAATTATTTATTTACTATTAGTTATCATCCCAAATAAAGTACTCCAGATTTCCTACTAAAACCTAGTCTCAATAGAATAAAGGTCCAAATCTAACACAAAAGCAATAATATTATTTCATTGCTAAGGCCATAAAACGAAAACATCTTGTATAAATCTCACTACCAAACTCTCCCTGACTGCTATAACTCTCAGTTGTAGGTCTTGTCTCTCTTAAGAACACCCAAGATTATTGCAATAATTGCTGAAGAAATATCTATAAAACGCTGTAAGCTGCATTCTTCCATCTATGTCTATTCAGGTTGTAAAGACCAAAGAACCAATGCGCTTAGTGTGTAGTTGTTAAGGAATGAAGAAATAAATGAACACAACATGTGCTGGGCATGTTTTGACTTTTAAGGAACATTTTTTCTTTTCTTTTTTCATTTATTGCTTATTTATTATGTAAAATATTGTTGCTACTATTCAGTTGATCTCATGGTTATTTACAATCAATAAAAATATGGTAAAACAATGAAACAAAAGAATTATAATTTAATTTAAAACAACCATAATAAACAAGTGAAATGGACAGAGACACATTTATGAACAAAAGCCATAGAGGCTGTAGATACAAAAGTGAGAAATTATTTCTTCTGGTACTGGAAGCTAGCCAAAGTCAGCAATAGCCTAGCTTCCGTGGGAAGGACATTACAAAACCAGAATGCTACACAGAAAATACTGGCTCTGGACTGCCATATAATGCATCAGAGTAATGTATCATCATGAAGTGGGATATCAAGGAAGGACTCCTCAACAGACAATAGTGTTTAGGAAAGTACGTACTCAGAGAAGTTCTCCCTCAAACACTGTGATTGTCGAGCTTAGAAAGCCAATCAATTTGTCTACATGAGTTGCAGCCAGAACTGTGACAGCTATGAATGTGAATCTTGTAATAACTCATAAGAAATAACTCTTCCAAAATTCTGAGATGCATTATATCTGGGTATTTTGTTAACCAGAAAAAAATGAAATGGAATTCCTGAAGAACATTCATTATCTTGACCATAAATCTGATTAATTTAAAGGAAGAAGCTTCTCAAAAATTAAAGTATGATAATCTAGAAATATATGAATGTCATTTGTACAGATGCCAATAGCCATTAATCAAATTAACTAATCCTGGGCAAAAAGATTAACTGAAAATTGTATTACCAGTTTTTACATGTAAAAAATGTAACCACATTCGACAAGAAATATGAAATGTTCTTTGATTTGTCTAAAAGATACTTCTAGCACTTCAAAATGTGTTTTATAGAATTAATATTAAAAACGATGGCAAAAATATTGTGTACTTTATTATAGAGAGCCAAAAAGTTTTGTTCCCTTCAGATTTTGGGACCTAAATTGGGCATTTTTGCTTTACCACAAAATACTGAATTATAAAGTATCTTTTAATGGCCATAATTCTTATATTAATACATGAAAGTTCTACCGAACATCCCATTTTGGTTTATGTTTAAGTTGTCTTTAAAAAGTTTTATTCATTCTTTGTCTTTCACATTTGCAAAACTTTGAGTTTGGATTAAGAAGCAGATTGTTTGCTTCATTTCATATTTGAATGAGGGCTATTCAGTTTCACTCAAATAACAGGTAATGTGAAGATATCATGAACTATCATAGTTATTTTTTTTAATGAAAGAAAATAATTTAATATCAAACTATATATATAATAGCAATAGCAATAGCACTTAGACTTATATACCGCTTCATAGTGCTTTACAGCCCTCTCTAAGCGGTTCACAGAGTCAGCATATTGCCCCCAACAATCTGGGTCCTCATTTTACCCACCTCGGAAGGATGGAAGGCTGAGTCAACCTTGAGCCGGTGAGATTTGAACTGCCAAACTGCAGCTAGGAGTCAGCTGAAGTAGCCTGCAGTGCTGCATTCTAACCATTGCGCCACCTTGGCTCTGCCACCTAATATTGGTTTAATGAGCAGAACCAACCCTAAATGCTAATGTTTTGGTTCATCTGTCATAATTTCTATTCCCAATTAGTCTGAAGTGACATGACTCTATTGCACTAATGTCCATTGGGTTAAGAATAAAATTATAAATATTGCATAAGGTGCATGAATAACATTACTTTGTAAATTATTATTCCCACTACTCATGGATGCATTATGTATACAATCACTGTCTATCTATCACATGCCAATGAGAAAGATTTGAAATACAGCTTTCTTAGAGCGAATATCCCTTTTTAAAAGGTCCAAAATCTGAAATGCACGGTAATTCATGCTAAATATTATTTGATAGCAGCACCTGAGCTAGTTTATTGAGCATTGCTGAATCAAAAAGAAAAACAACCCTGTGTAACAAATCCTTGATCCATCCTTCAACTGATGAGCATTGTTGGCTGATGTACAGTTTTAAAGACTAAATGCTCGCTTCTGTGCAGATGATGTCCACATTGCTAGCTACATCTGGGCAAGTGCAGCATCCAGATCCACAAAAGAAACATATTAACTGTCTCTATCACAGGTGAGGCCAGAAACTCGGATACCCTTTATGGTTGCCTAATATCCTTTTCATTTTTTTTTCTGGCCCAGTGTGCCAAATCATCCTTTGAAATTCCAGCTAGTCTGGGAACCCATCTATGCATCGCTGTGAAGCATTTGGAAAATTAAAAGGCTGCCAGAACTGAAGCTGGCTGCTAACTCTGTAGCCGATAAATTCACCAGGGGCCATTGAAAAAGAAAAGTACACCAGAGAACATTTTGCCCAAGGCTCTTACAACTTCAATCCAGCTCTCAGCCCCCTAGCTTTGCTTTATAACAAAAGATAGATAGAACCACTGGCAGTCTAAGACCTACAGTACTTACCTACACTTTATGTTTATGGCTAAACAATGTAGTTCTGACCAATGTTCCCACTGACATTGAAAATCGCTGTGCAGCAGTTGGAAAGTGCCACGTGGCGATTTCCTGTCACGTGCGCGGCCGCGCAGCCGCGCAGCTTAGAGGGAACATTGGTTCTGACTGCACTAAGAGGCAGCACTGAATTTACTCCAAGCCATTCCCTTCTTTTTCCATGCAACATAGGAACATAGGAACTTGTCCAGTGCCAGAGAGATGGATAGCTTCTATGGCACTTTTGGAATCTAGAAGAGGAACATTATTTTAAAAGGCATTATTTTCAAGTAACAGTTGAAATTTTAATTGAAGTTTCAATTAACAATTAAATCTACTTTTGGGAATGAGGAAACAAAGCATGCATCTTCTAATTTCTTCTAATTTGGAAAAAGTGCAAAGAAGGGCAACTAAGATGATTAAAGGCCGGGAGACAAAAAGATATGAAGAATGATCGCAGGATTTGGGTTTGGCTAGTCTAGAGAAAAGAAGGACTGGGGAGACATGATAGCAGTATTCCAGTATTTGAGAGGTTGCCACAAAGAGGGGGTCAATTTATTTTCCAAAGCACCAGAGGGCAGGACAAGAAACAACGGATTGAAAATAATCAAGCAGAGAAGCAACCTGCTAGGAGAAACTTCTTGACAGTGAGAACAATGAACCAGTGGAACAGCTTGCTGTCAGAAGCTGTGGGTGCTTCATCACTGGAGGTTTTTAAAAAGAGATGGACAATCACTTGTCTGAAATGGTATAGGGTCTCCTGCTTGAGCAGGGTGTCATGCCTTTTCTCTAGACTAGCCAAACCCAAATCCTAGATTGTTTCTGAAGATACTGAAGAGTACTGGGTCTAAAATTGAACCTTGGGGTACCCCACTACTTCTCTCAATATGAATGTAGTTCTGTTGAGGACTACATATTGAGAATGGTTTGACAGCCAGTTACAAATTCATATGGTGGTTATGTTGTCTATCCCACATTTTTCTAGCTTACCAAGAAGAACGTTGTGATCTACTTTGTCAAATGCCTTACTGAAATCTAAGTACACTATGTCCACAGCATTTCGCTGATCCACCAATTTAGTCATTTTGTCAAAGAATAAAATAAGATTGGTTTGGCATGATCTATTTTTGATGATCCCAGGTTGGCTACTGGTTACTTCTTTTCTATAGACTGGTCATATCCAATTCCTGCAACCGTTCTTCATATGTTTTAGTCTCCAGGCCTTTAATCATCTTAGATGCTCTTCTTTGCACTTTTCCCAAAGTCTCAACATCTTTTTTGTAATTGGTGACCAAAACTGGATGCAGTATTCCAGGTGTGGCCTAAGCCTTTATAAAGTGGTACTAATACTTCACATGATTTCGATTCTATGCCTCTGTTTATACTAATGTGACATTAGTACATTTAAATGTATTATTTTGCTAATTTGTAAATAAGCTTGTAAATAATGACTTATTAAAAAGAGAATGAAGATTTAGTTACAACAATGGGCCATTCACTGTGGATTACCTCTCTTATCTCTACTTTTCCATATTCTCTTCTGTAAACTAATTTTCTTTGAAGGAATGGAACCTTTTTCTTCCATATAAAGTTATAGAAAGTATGTTCTTTGTGACATTCTATCCTTTCTGTTGTTCAGTATATCAACACAAGTTGTGTTTCTATCTGAGTACAATCAAGTGAACCTGGAACATTCAATTCAACATAAAATAAAGTGTCTGCTTAAGAGCATATAATATTTAGATATTTTAGCAATAATTGATTATCACTTTTTCGTCATCCTCTGACTGAAGAAAGTAATAGATAAAAGTAAGTATAAAGCAACTGTTGGAAACTGTTGAAAAATTGATAAGCTAAAAATAAATGGTTTCCAATGAGTATCTATGTCAGGTGTGTCAAACTCGCGACCTGCGTGCCGGATGCATCACGCGCTGGCCATGCCCACCCCCGGTTTAGCGAAGGGGGGAAAGTTGTGATATGGCACATGATGACAACATGTTGTCGCGAGTTTGGCACCCCTGATCTATGTGCTATCCCAACAATTACATTTTCCTAGACTTATTAACTAAACATTAATTAAATTGTACCTACATAAGAAATGACCAAAAATTTAAAAATTATTTTTAAAAATCTCTTGAATATGTGGATTGCTTTTTTTTAAAAGGGATACTGTTTCTGCATTTTTAATACACTAAATCTCAGCTGTTGCTCCTTTTACATGGCATCAACATGTTGGCCCAAGAAATTCTGGCAGCTTACCAAGTTTTCAGTGAAACAGCTATTCTGCATATTGAAACATTGGCAGAAAAGGTGAGTCAAATTTATCAATAGTTAAACGCAGAGTCTGCAGAGTCCTTTTGTTGCTCAGTTTCTGAGAGATTCAAAACCTATGCTTGCATAGGAGCAAATCAGCAGCAGATGTGAAGGGCACAGAGCCGTAGCTTAAATAATGGAAAATAAATACAGTGAGCATGCTGAAGTCAAATGATTGGCAGTTCAGCTACCACAAATCAATGAAACACTGTACTGCAAACTGTTAACTATGAGAAAACTATGTGGCTTTTGAGAATTAATACATAATATTCAGCTTCTCCATATATCTGGTTTCCTTTCTTACAAGCGAGCCTCAACTTCGATTTGTCATCAACAGAAGCAACTTTGTAGTATATTTTTCATGTATGAGGAAGCTGCAAAATTTCAACATTGAATTCAATGTCATTTTGTGAAAAAAATGTTTTGTATCATTTACTGTTTTACAAAGGATTCTAGAAATTGGGATTTCCATTTCTTCTTTTCACTTCAGGGAAGGCAAAATTATGCCAAACATTGGAGTGCTTCCCTACATTAAGTAGATCTTCAGGAAAAAAAAAATGCTTACCATCAAAATATGAAGAAACGAAAATATTTGGCCTAGAAGATTTTTATCCTAGCTAATTGTGGAAGTAAATTTGAGTTGTTTTTCACTCCCAAAACAACAAACAACATTTAGACAAACATTAGGAAACACCCAAAACTCTGACTTACTTTTGTAAATATTTCAAATGACCTTTTGGGTCCTTTTCATATTTCTTGGGGAAAAATGCTTCACATATGAACAACACCTGAGACTTCTTCAGAATCCTTGGTGTTCTCTGAGCTTGATAGTTTTCTTGGAGAGGTTTTATTAATCTTACTATAGTTATCTGACTTCATATAATTATACTTTCTTCAGAAGTTAAATTTTCCTTGTGTACTTCCTGGATTGACCATAGAATCATGTAATGTGTTAACCAACATTTTAACTAGTAAGTACAACCTCATTCAACTGCTCAACAGACAGCAAATATCTGAATTAAAAGCCCACTGAGGCAGAAATTGGTTCTGTGGGTAGTATAATGAATTGAATTTACATCAATCTCCGCACCTGTAAAGCCAAAGCTAGATGCCTATTTGCTAATAGGAGGAAGAATAACATAACATAGCATCTGTAGTCCAACTACATATTGTAGTCACTTTGTTATTTGCAGAATTCTCTGTCACAAAAAGAAAAGAAAACCTGTATTGAATTCCCTGCATTAAATGTATATGCTATCTGGTGCAACTGGACTGACGACTATATCACTTGTTTTCTGTAATATAGAAACCAACATGAAGTAATACACAGAATTACAACAGTATTGCAGAAATAATAACTCTAACAATAGGGAGAACAATAACAGTTAATGCAGTGGTAGTCAAAGAATAACACTTGTAAAGGTGAGTTTCTTTTTCTCTACCCATGAAATTCCACAACTAGAATAACCTGAAGGAAGAGAAAATCGTCTACCCAAAGGCTTGCCTACTTGATTGACCTGTTGCAACCTCAGTCCACCCGTTGTGGTTCTGACAAAGGCAAAATGCTCCATCAACATTCATATTTGTCAGACAATGGTTGGCATAGGATATTGTCATTTTATGTCATTTATTACCAGTTCATGCAGACATGCACAATAATATACAGTGGACCATATAAAACAGGAAAGCAGTTTTTTTTCCTGGACCAGGGCTCAGTTTGCACTTTGAATTGGATTGGAACACTAAATAAATTTCATTTCCATTTCATTAAGTTTCATGCATTTAATTATTCTCTTCTTCCATTTCATTAAACATTACAATTTGGTACTAACCTTTTGGAGATTTTCAATGGCTCCATATCACTATGTAGCTGTTAGGTAGAATATATAAAATTTCTTTTCAAAGAATGGTTTTCCAGATATTAAGCCACAAGCATAAATAACTTTGATTCAACTAACTGCAGTTCTGTTCTTTGTGTGTGTGTGGGGGGGGGGATTATTGCTAATTTACTATAATGAGCTGAACATGTGTTTGTAAAAATATTTTAAAAATGAAAGATAAATGATATCTGGCACTCCGGCTTAAATTAATACAGTGTGTCTCCAAGCGATGTTAAACTATCCCTCTTAGGATTTTTCATTGTTCACTTTAGTGACTTGGACTGCTAAAAGTTATATTTAAGCAACAGTTGGAGAACAACAGGCTGTCTGGCCCTGCAGGAAAAAAAATTCATAGGATAAGGAAAATCTTGGAAGGAATGAGGTGTTAGTAAAAGAGTTTCTCCTCTTCCAGCTGGGCTTTTACTGCAGGCTAGATGATACTGTTGACTTCCTGTCCTCTGGTAGAGAATAATTAAGAAACCATTTCCCAAGTCTCTAAGCAGTTACAAATTCCAGGACTAGTGAGATCACTCAAGTCAAAGTTCAATAAGAGTATTTCCTTTCCATTTAGTCTTTGTCTTGGTTGGGCGATGAGACTTTTCCCCCCTCTGTATTATGCTTGGGGATTCTGTTTACTTCTTCTTTCCAGTTTCCTGTTTACACTGAGAATATTTATGGCATTTTAAGAATTAGAGTTCTGTCAGCATAGTCCACATATGGACACAAATAATAAATGATTTCATGGAAACTTGGAAAGGAATGCATACATTTTCATGTGGCAATAGAAGTATAAAAACAATAAAAGAAAATCTGCCCAATGTGTGAAGTGAATGAGGGAGTGTTTCAATCAATTCAATCAGAATAGAGCTGAAAGGAACCTTGGAGGTCTTCTAGTCCAACCCCCTGCTCAAGCAGACCTATACCATTTCAGATAAATGGCTGTCGGTCTTTTCTTAAAAACCTCCAGCTATGAAACACCTACAACTTCTGAAGGCAAGCTGTTCCACTGGGTGATTCTCCTCACTGTTAGGAAGTTTCTCCTTTTATAGGTTGCTTCTCTCCTTGATTAGTTACCATCCATTGTTTCTTATCTAGCCTTCTGGTGCTTTGGAAAATAAGTTGACACTTTCCCTTCTTTGTGGCAGCACAAATATTATTTTTATATATGATTACTGGTGCAAAACTTTATATGTGCAAACATGGAAAGATTCTAAAGAGGACTGGTTGGTGAAGATGACAAAATAGCAAGCAGGGCAAAATTAACCTGTTTGATTAGAGAAAGATCAACAGTTACACTTATCAATGACTGAAAACCTAGTCAGAAAAAAAGACAAAAATCATATTTTGATTTATGGGTTTGAAGATTAGAAAGAGTAGCTTATGGAAAGAAGGAAACTTTATCTATTGTCCTAATACCACTCTAGAGAATGACATTTCCAGCATCATTCATCTTATAAAAGCTACTGGATACAGATTGTGACGGACTGTTTTAAAATGCAAATAGCCCCTTCAAGGAATCTGGACAACGCAGAATAACTAGTTATTTAGTTATTTCGATGACTTCAGTTCTCTGCTGAAACAATTTCTTTCCATTGGCTACCATAATGGAAAAGCTTTACCTAGTATAAATTCAGAAAGTTTGCTAGTGTCCTAATACTGTCCAGTTAAATCTACAAGTCATGTTACCATTTCCTGAACTTAACTTTAGTTGATGTGATTTGACTTATTGTGACATCACTTTTCTCACTTTACTTGACATACTGTCTAGCCAGATTCTCCTGAAACACATTTGCTGCTGCTTCATTTCTCCATCACCCCCAGGGACCTGGAGGAAAGGATAACACTTTGTAACATTCTGTGCTTGTCATTTTAAAAAAAATTGTTTGCAGTTGTAAATGTACAAGCTATAACTGTAAAAATTTGCTGGATTCTGCAATGTAGTAAAATAACTTTCTTTTGCCTCTGGGTGATCCTCTTTTACTGCTTTATATCAGTCATAAAATTGTTTATAATAGCTCTAAAAGTTTATTATTTGTCATATTAATTGAAAAACAAAATATAGCTCTTATTTATACACTAATTATGCATTTATGTCCATAATCCCTACTGAAATTAAGAATATACTATAGGTATCACTTAAAGGGAATCCCTAAAATGAATATTTACCATATATATTCCTTTGATATTTATCAGGCTATTCAACATCTGATAAAAACACATTATTGCAACAAAAGAGACTGAGAGATAAGTCCATTTAAATAGATGATGATTTGTAAATGTTTCACTGAGTTGAGCAATGTTTGTTCAGTCTTATTTGTGCATGTTGAAGACGGTCTTTTAAAGATATTTGGATACCCAATCTTTTGTTTTATTTTCCGGACCAGCCTTCTTCAACTTTATGATCTTTGGATATTTGGAAACCAAAACTTCCCAAACATATCTAGAAAGCATCCCGTTTATAAATACTGTTTTGGGTTATTTTTGCTTTTAAAATTCTTCAGCCATCCTTCCTCCAATGAAAAGATAAGATTAATGCACAATCTTAATGTGATTTTCATCAAAATCATACACATTACAAATAACCTACCAACTTAAGCAACCTTACTGAACATAGGTGAAAAATGGAAAGATATAAATGCCATTTAGTGAAATCTTGGACATAAGCCTAGGGGTCCACAGAACAGTTCCAACAAGCCCTCAGAAAATAATCTTTAGATGCAGTAATTTAATTTGGTTTAATTATAATTAGAGGAAAATTAAAAGCAGAAAATTTTAGATTTTATCCTGGCCCAGTTTACTTTTCAGAGTATTGCCTTGGCATGCCCATGAAAAACCCAAAACAGCCTGGCACTTAATTAGTTAGTACCTTACTATACAGAAATAAATTTGCCTGTCCTGTAACTCACTAAGTAAGAATTGAAATAAATAACTAATTGGTAATTTAGTAATTATAAAATAACCAAAATAACCCTAGTATATTATTAATTATCTAAGATATTCACTTCATACACTATCCAGGTGTTCTATTAAAAAAAAAAACCCCTTTCCTAACTATTTCTCTTAGCCAAAGCAAGGGGTAAGGCTCAGGAGGTATGGAGTGTTACTTTATTTCTTGGATAAAGGAGGTACTCAAACAAAGATGAGCCTCTCTCTTCAGAAAGCACTTGCATATTTTCTAACACAATGTGGTTAAAAAAACAGGTCAGCCCAGTACTGGGCACATCAGCCAGTTGTTGTTTTTTCCTTCTCCAATATTTTTCAGTTATTCAATCCAGCCTATATAATGAGATTTCCTAATGGCTTTCGATTTAATTATTAACAAGGTATGACAACCTTTTGGGGAATCACTCAAGATCGTCTAATGAGTTCCACTGATACTTGAGATCACTCAGACTATTTTTTTTCTTACTGTTTTCATTTAAATTACAATTTTCTAGGAATCTTCTGATGGCTCACTGTCAAAGTAAGAAAAAAAAAAGAAAGACGTTTTCAACATGCTCTGACTCTTTTCTCACAGGATGCCAGCTGGCTACAAATTATAAGAACTGAAATCCAACACATCTGGAGGTAGCAGTGTTCATATTTAACTCTTTTTTAACATGCTAGATTTGCTTCACAATACATCTTTGAAATAGGAGCTGGTTTATGTTATGGAAATTTGTCCAAATTTTGTTCTTAATGATTGGACTGTACCTCTTTGCAAATCTGCTTTCTTTCTTTATTCTTCTGTATTTATTTATTCTTCTGTATTCTTTATTCTTCTGTATTCTTTATTCTTCTGTATTCAAGGTTGACTCAGCCTTCCATCCTTCCGAGGTGGGTAAAATGAGGACCCAGATTGTTGGGGGCAATATGCTGACTCTGTGAACCGCTTAGAGAGGGCTGTAAAGCACTATGAAGCGATATATAAGTCTAAGTGCTATTGCTATTTATTTATCTTCCCTACACCTGTTCCATTTTTCTCATGTTCATTCTGTATCTTTGTTTCATTCTGTATTTAAAGGATGGGGGGGATTTAACTAATAAAGCTTTACATGCTTTACAGTTTGCTTCTCAAAGGAATAGCACTATAAAAATACAGTAAACAATGTATTTATTCAAAATGCCTGAATAGAATTAAAATTGATATGTTTACACACACCACATGCATATATGCACAAGGAAAAAAGAAACATTCTGTAAATATCAAGAAACTGTGTTTGTACTCATAAAATTGTAGCCTGTAGGGAATTATTCTGAATTTATTCCAGTACATAAATACTTCACATTTTTTCTTTTATATATAATGCCAGTTTTTCTATCTTTCTATGGAATTACAATTATATACAGAATATTATTGAACGAAATGTAACATTTAGAGCATCCAAACAACATTTTGTTCTAAATCTATTATAAATTAGCATAATTCATATTGTACAACCTGAACAATGATGCAGCAGAATATCTAAATGAAATTTATGAGATGTAACCAACCTACTGGAAAAATTAAAAGAAAATCTTTATGGAAAATTATTGCTCAACTATTTGTGGTGCATAGGTTGGGATAACATAGTCTGCTTCCTAGATTCCCTAAATGGTGTGTAGGACTAATTATGCTGAATCCACACCTGTTAAATGGCCTCCTGGCTCCTCTACAACACCTGTACCTTAAGCAGTTATTAGGCTGCTGATATACATGCTATATATAAAAAGAATTATTTACACATACAATTTCACACACATAAGCCATGTAATCAGGACAACAAAGGCAAGGAGAAAATTTAATTTGATTTAATTAAAATTTAATTAAAAAGCAAATAAATTATTTGACTACAGTTCACATGATAACTCTTCATATAATTAATAGTCTTTCCTGTCTACACAATAGATATTACTGTTCAGAGGCAACCAATTAACACATTCACTGGGCCATGTCCAAAACTTTACAAGGATATTGATGCCCTTTGGCCACAAGTTGTTTACATCTGCCACAGAAATTTTATTATATAGAACCTCTGAGTTCCTAACTCAATTATCTTGTTGTATATGTATGTGGTTGTTATTATAGATGTTCCATAAACATTCAGATATTGAAGTGTTTTTTTTCTATAAAGTTACATGAGATTCATTGTAATTTTTTTTAGATTTATATACTGTTTTTCATTTAGGAATACAAGGTAATAGAGATACCATTCTCTCCTCCTATTTGTCCACACAACAACCACCTTATGAGGTGACTGGTTTAGTCTATCATCCTATCATGCCTTTGTTGCCCTGTCTGTGTCGAAGGCTGACCCTGCATTAAGGTCTCCCTGGTCTTGGTCCAAGAAATTAACTACTACATCACACTAGTTTTTAAATAGTTCAATAGACACTATGTCATTCCTGTTTTCCTTCACTGAGTTTCCATAAAGAAGGTAAAAGGTGAAAAAGTCCATTGTAAAGCATCCATGCTAACAAATTAGAAGTTAATCATGACATCAGTTATTAGATACCATTACTATGCACAGCAATTAAAATAAATTGAATCTCTTTGGAATATTAAACCATTTTGCTGCAATTACATATGGGTGGTAAGTTGTTAACTGGCTCATAAAAATGTGCTTTTCACAACTATAATGTGAATATATCTCATCATGTTAAAACAAATGTTTTATACTGCTAATAACTAACTTAAATGACTATGGCATTGTAAGAGTGTGTACACATCATTCTTTCTGACGATCGCTATCTTAGAAAGCTAAAAGAGGAAAAGGGTTTTTCAAAAGAATTCCAGAGCAGTAGAAAAATAATTGCAAGGAAATCCAAGAGGCACAGGGGCCAATGACCAGGACTATCTGGAAAGTTAATGCATTCCAGCATAGCACTGTGCTGAAAGCTGAAAAATGAAGTAGATGAAACACGAACTTTGCTCTTGAAAATTAAGAATTTTCAGAACCTGACATATTGAAGTTACATACTGATTTTATCTGACATCATATTCCAAACATATATTATATGCATTTTTTTCTGTACTATCATTTCATCCCAACCAGCTGTATGAACAGTAGTTCAAAGGGAGGAGATAGGAAAGGAGTAGTTTCTGGTGAATTTTATTTTAGAATTATAAAATATATAGAAACCGGGCTGAAAGTATCTGTGTTCTGGTCACGGCTATACAGGAAGCAGCCAGCCTTCTTTATACCCAAAGCCTTCATTTGTCCTGGTGTGGTAAGAAGTGAAGGTATCTATTTGTAATTTGTTCCAATTTTGGAGCATTCTATCTTATGATGTTGACAACCCCCAAAAGGGTAATGATTGGGTGTCTCTCATTTAAAAATAACCTTGTAAAACCCTGAATCAAATACTCCCACTCCTCACCAAATTATTAAGAGTAAATGTCAAATGCACTATTCTAAAAGAAATTTGCCTTTTTTGGAATTTGATATGATATCCTCCTCTTTCCAGCGTGGTGTCCTTGCAAAATATACGTGAAACTATAATAGAGAATTTGAAGATGAATCAGGCTTTGATTGAGTTAATAAATACTCCAAATTGTCCTGTTTTATACTGAATTCAGATCACAACCCTGAAACTATCTTTATGTAAATTTCTGTAACCCCCTTTACAAATATTTTTGTGCATTGCAAGAATATGTGGGAGTCATGCAGCAGAAACTGGAAGTTGTTGCTGTTATCCATCTTTGCATATTGAAAATCTGCAGAAACAATATGTACCAACTCAATGTGTAAATGTGACACAGTAAGTCCAATAACACCAAATAGCTTTAATTTAGTCAGCTAATAGAAAAGTATAGGTTCCATCAGAAGGAGTACGTAACATGTCCTTCATTTCCTATGAGAATTGAAACTGTCTTCTATACCTACCCCCTTATTAAGAAACTATAGCAGTGAAAGTTAGTTTTCAAAGTCTCTTCTTGGAGCTGACAAGTAAGCACTGCTGCAATGTTTTAAGTTTATTCAATGTTTTATTTCCCCTGCATTCTAAACTGGAATATTTCATATTTCTATTTTTCACCAGTCACATGAATTTTATAAAAACAAGAGCAAGTAGGAAATAATCTTATGTACATGCTAAAACACTGAAGTTTCCACATTCACCCTTCTTCTCCACAGTGTATTTGACTTTTCTCTTGCTGTAGAGTTTTGTTGCAATGTCTGGAGCAGCGTTTCTAAATCTTGGCAACTTTAAGATAAGTGGATGTCAACTGTCAGACTTTCCCATTCATGCTTCTCCAGCCACCTCCAGAGTCCACTCATCTTAAAGTTGCCAAGGTTGACAAACACTGATCACTGGTCTGAGACTTTTGGGTTTCTGGATAGAGAAGAGCTGTCAGATGCAAGCAACCAGAAAAACTCAGTGAATAGGCCAAGCAATTACTTTATTGTCAAACACCTATTTACAAGAATCTCATCAGAGTGACTGCCTTCCCCTGGGAAATGGCAGATACAGTTTTAAGGATATGATCTTAAGGATTTCTCCCCTGAATCAACTGTCACTGCATTGTCATCATTACTATCACCCAATCACTATAACAGGCATAATTATTCCCATGTATTTAATATTTCCCCCTTTTTTGAAATTATGAAAGATTAAAGATTAGAAAAAACAAAGTTAGAATTCTGGAGACTGTTGCCACAACTTTGAAGGGTCCAAATGGACCCATAAAGCTGGAGATTGGAGCCATGATTATAATGGAAAGGTGCACAAAGTAAAATAACTTAAAAAGAAATGAGAAATTATTGTAAGATATAACTATCAATGGCAGCTAGTTATATTTTACTTGCCACATTGATCACTAATTATCCCAGTATCATGTGCTAGGAAATGTATACAAGGCACTCATGATGCATTCAGGTCTTTTATTGATGGGCTCCACGTGTCTACCTGCTTGGTCATTCTTAATCCAGAATCTTGTATTAAATAGGCCAATGATATGATCCACCATGACTTGTGTTCTTATGGCCTTAACGCTATTAATTTCAAGGAAATTCTTCCTAGAAAGAAATGCAACTCAAATTCCAACAGGACTTATGATTTAGTATTACATCATCCCGGAGAGATTACACACATTCAAGATTTACACTCTTTCTGTAGAATTATTTTTAATAATGGAAAAAAACAGGTTGTACTTTTTAAAATAAATAAATATAAAAAGTGTAAATCCTGAACCTTGTCCAGAAAAAGTGCAATAGCCTTTGATAGGAGAAGGAATAGCCATAGGAAAAGAATAACAGTAGTTGTAATAGTTTAGAGCATTATTAGATCATGTACACCACAATAAAGAGAGACTAGTGAGGGAGCTGTCTGGTAGATTATTTAGCAACATTATACCACAAAGGTTTGAATGGAGAAATCAAAAAATAATAACTGGATCACATGAGAAGAAAAAAGAAATCAAAGCAAATGGAAATAGCTATTATGTTTTTCAGTTCCATTTTTTTTTCTCCTAAGAGAACATTTTCAAAATAGGCTTGACTAATTCCTACACTACATTTGATTACAAAATCAATTGTTCTCTTTCATAAAGCAAACAGGATGTACTTCAGAGTCTTTTTGATCCTTATTTAGATCAGGTCATTTTGTAATAATTTATCTTTGGCAAACTGCAGTTAACAGCATTAACTTCATTTCCTTATTTAAGGAAGTGAGCAATCATGCTGCCTGAATAGAGGCACATAAAATTAGGGATTTTCTATCCTACATGGTAGCATGACATTGTCTAAAGTCTTATGCTTGATATTCTATGATCTGGAAAGAGGTGGCCTAGTTATTTTATCTAAAGCCGAATCAAAGTTTGACAATAAATTAGTTCTCATTTCAGTGCTAAATAAAGAAATCCCAGTTTTTGGTGTCTTATCAATATAGCATAACTTGTTGCAAATGATTTATAGCTTAATATAGCTTAATACCACGGAAACATGTTACTGGATAAAGGTTATGATCAGCATTAAATAGTAATAGCAGTGGTTTTAATTGTGTGTGTTTCAAGATATGCAGTATAAACTACAAAATATGCAATAATTATATCTTGTTTTACTCAGAAGGGATCTTAGTATCCAATCTTAACTACCATGAATTAACCAGTTTCTCACTGCAGATCATTCTCTTATCAAAGTCTTTAAAAAAATGGAAGGAAGGAAGGAAGGAAGGAAGGTCAGAAAAAAACACAAAAAAAAAAAAAGAAGAAAGAAAGGAAGGAAGGAAGGACGGAAGGAAGGAAGGAAGGAAGGAAGGAAGGAAGGAATTTATCTTTCAATACAACATAATTATATGGGGTTCAAGTTATGTAAAAACTTGTACACAGGGCATGACATAATATAACATGTGACAGCTCTGAAGGCTTAAGGAAATTGGGTGGTATATATTATTCTGATACTTATGTCTCCTTTCTTTCAACTTCTGAGCTCTTAAGCTAGCAGTAATGTGTCATACATAGCAGGGGTGGGTTCCTCTCGGTTCGGACTGGATCGCCTGAACCGTTAGCGACCCACTGGTGATGTCATGGATCCGGTTCGGTCGGTGCCGGTCCGTGGGAGCCGCCATCTTTTTTTGGGAATTTTTTGTGAATTTTTTACTGTTTGGAAGGTTTTTCCTGTTCTGCTGCTTGAAAAAGGGCCCTCCCACCTGCCCCTGGGTTTATACTGACCTTTATTCCTTCGCCGGAAGCACAGCTGATCAGCTCCTCAGCTGTGTTTCGGGCTGATTGCAGCTACTGAGCATGTGCGGAAGCAAATTTGCGCGAGGGAACACGCGCAAAACGTCGCAATGCGAACCGGTGGGGAAGGTAAGTGGAACCCACCCCTGATACATAGTCTGCTGAAGTAAGAAACCATGAAGAGCCTTATAAGTTAAAACTAGCAGCTTGAATTAGGAGTGGCAATGAATAGGAAGCTAATGAAGATCATACAGATAGTCATTGCTTTACAATCACAATAGAGACCATAAAATTCATCAAGGTGATTATTAAGTGAGGTATCACATGACCGCACCTAATTTTACAAGGTTTTTTTTGCCACAGTTGTTAAGCAAAACATCACATGTCTGTGAAGTTTGACCTTCTCTGCTGGTTTCCCTATTGACTTTGCTTGGCAAGAGGCCAGCTGGGAAGGTTGCAAATGGAGATCATGTGACCACAGAATGCTGCAATCTTCATAAATGTGTGACAGTTGTCAAGCGCCCAAATCATAACCACGTAAGCAAGGTTTGATGTTAAGCATTGATATTATGATGCATTTATGAGCTATATGTTTTATTTAGACAAAGGGTTTCCTTTGCCTGAAAATTAAATGTTATAGGTTTTCCTGCTTGAGAAGGGGGTGGGACTAGAAGAACTTAAAGGTCCCTTCCAATTCTGTTATTCTGTTCTGTTAATAAGGCTACGAGACTGTGATGTTTTCTCTTTTCATTGTAATTTTGCATTTTAAGTTCTTTATTTCTGAAACCTAAAAAAAACAGATTAAACCAGTTGATGTTTTAATAACTAAACATGATAAATGAATGGCAACCCCCAAAAAAAACAACTTAGATAACTTTATTATACTGGATTTATAAAAGAGAAACCTCGCTTCTTTATATATTTCTCTTTCTCTTTCTCTTTGCTATATTGTTTTTTCTTTCTTTCTATATTTCCATTTTTTTATTTTTTCTGCACTTTCTATTTTTTATTTTGTTTTCTTGCAATTTGTATTAGTTTTTATATGTATAAATGTAATGCTTTTTGAAATTATTATTTAAAAAACTTCAGTCTTTAACCTATCTTGTTTGAGGTCTTGGCCCCTTAAAGCAAAGAAGGGTAACCTTTCTTTTCCTTACATCCTGCAATGGTATTGTGGTTGTTGGGTTGTTTTATAAAAGGAAACTAAAAAATTAGGATAATTTCCATCTTAGAAGACGCTTAGAAAAAGCTCATTTTTCTAAGAATTGGGGGGAGAGAAGAATGTACTTTTATATGCTCCAATGCCTTTATTTCACTATGTTACTGTATTGTAAAATCAAAAGCTTTCCAAGTATGCACTTACATGAGTTAAAATCACTCTGACAATCTGAGTTCATGGCTGAAAAATAACACTTCCAAATATCTTTTAATTATTGTCTGAGCTTATCACAGCAGTTTTTACAAAGCCATTGTCATCAATTGGATCACCTTTTAAGATTCTAGACCTCCTGGGCAGAATCATTATAATTTTTTTCCCATTTTCTTCTACTTAATCCTATGCCCATTATTTTTCATTTTTCACTAAAATCAATGGGAGAGTAAACAAGAAACTAAAACAACTGAATTTTAACATTTTTTAACACTATGAATTTTAAAAAATCAAGTCATGTAATCATTCAAAGGGTACATTGCTTTGAATGCTGCCCCCTTCATATATAAGCCAGGGCAATTGTTGAGAAATTGATGTAGATATATGCTTAAGGGAATTCTCCATTCTCCATAGTGGCCACAAAGAAGTTAGCTTTGAATAACTGTTCTTGGTCTCTGAATTCTTTTTTACTTGCTGTTATGCTGAGTAACTGTGTTATACCGAGGTAAGTCAATATTTTGATATCTTTGCTCACTGATGCCAAACTCAATCAATCTGTTATATCTGGAAAAAAAACTCTCATGCCCGCCAACACAGATGGCAGATGTACCCACTAAGAAGGAACCATAAAGAGCAACACTCTATTCTCTTTAATATTAATGGAAGAAAGTGACCTTAATTCCACTGGAGAGCTAGACTGATATATATTTTCCAAATTTGCAAATGTTTTTATCACCAGCTGGTCCACCAACTACATATATACCTACATGCTGTTATTACATTGGCATGAAGAGCACAGATGCCAAAGAAATTAAAGATATGGTAACCTTGGACCAGTCATTCTCTCAGCCCAACTCATCTCACAGAGCTTTTGTTGTAGGAAAAGAGGTGGAAGTATGTTAGATATGTTCACACCTTGAGCTATTTGTAAAAATAATAAAGGCGGGATTCCAAAAAATGATATAAGAAAGAGAAATAGCTGAAAGTAGCTTTCACAAATGTTGTTGATTTTATGCCCATTGTTTTCTGTCCTTGCCATTGTTGCTTCTATATTATACCAATTCTTATATTACCTTTCTTCTTTAAATTATTTACCTCTCTTTTACTGATGTTTTTATAAATTTCATCAAACCATGAATGTCTTGGTCTTTCCCTTTTAATCCAGTCACCCTTCCTTCTTAAATTGTTTTGCATTAGTTGGCAACAAGTGTTATGGTTGCCTCCTAATGATCCTCCAGATTATTCAATCCAGAAACAGCAACCCTACATTATGAATTAGTAGAGAGGCTTTGTACTTACACTTACACAATGCCTGAAGAATTTCCATACAATTTACAAAACATGATTAGGCTTAATTTAGACCACACTTTTTTTGTTATAGGTCAATAGCAGCTCTTTAAATTACACCTAGAAACTAATAAGCAACCAACCCAGGATTTGCAATGGAGGTGTCACAGGCTCCCTCTGATAGCAGCTGGTGAGCATTCATGCAGCTACATTCTATATAAGTAACTAACCCATATATATATTGTACAAAACCTGGAAAATTATGCTTAGCTTGCTGAATGCCTGCCAACCACATTTAACACACCATTCACTTTCCTTTATTATATCACCTTCCATTGAGATCCATTGGTGAAGTTATTGGTCTACTACATCTAGTTCTTCTCTCTCTCTCTCTCTCTCTCTCTCTCTCTCTCTCTCTCTCTCTCTCTCTCTCTCTGTGTCTCTCTCTCTCTCTCTCTGTAG
>QLTV01000602.1:366453-388049 GCA_003457575.1 Thermophis baileyi | reverse complement strand
AGATGTCTGCCTGGCTGGTTGAAAGTGCTGAAGAAGCTAGTCACAGTTCTCCTGGCCCAAGCCCTCGTCGCCACTGTTAGATAGTGGGTAGAGATGACAGGAGACAGACTTCCAAAGCAGCTCTTTATTTCAGCTCTTGTGTAAGCAACCAGCAAAGAGCAGTCTGACAGCTTGCCCTTTTATAGGGAGCTGTCAGACAGACCAGCCAATAGCGTTTGAGCTTTTTCCCGCTCAAACGCTGGACCTGGTTGGAACCATGCAACATAGTTCAAACAGTTAGAACATAACAATTGTATTTGTTTCCCAATCCTCTTTCAAAGACCACAAGATGGTCCGATGACAATGATTTGGTATGTCAACAAATCTGGCCCTTAAACTTGGCCACCCAGTGAACTTCATAGATAAGTACAAATTTAAACCCTTCTTATCAAACCTGAAGAAATTTTATAGTACTAACCAGTGCAGTATCTTAGAAATCATCAAAAATTACTAAACTGTCATAATGAACATATTTCTTTGTCAGGAAGAGCTCTGTGCTTGGGGAAAACTGGCTAGTATTCATCCTAAAGTAATCAGTAACAATAACATGACTTTAAATCAATTCCCCAAGCTCTTTTTGCTTTAGGCAAAGTATATGGCCACTTCCCTTCAAAGGCTCTCTTCAAGGAGCAGGGATTTCCCCAGCAGGGAAGCCAGTCATTTGAAGGCAAAGAAAGCCAAGCAGATGCCCGCTTAGGTAGGATGCCCAAGGCATGGTCTGAACTGCTGAGATAGCCTGGATAATTAGCTTTCTCTTCCCACCCCCCCTCCAAAAAAAGATCCTTTGACTAGTAGAGAGGGAGAGAATGAAAAAGCCTTTCAGTATATTCCAATCTAGACTTATAAGTGATATAACCTAGGTATAATTGTACCGTTTCTGGTGCTTGTCTTTTCCTGAAAGTGTCTTTGCAGCTGCATTACTGACAAGCATATGAAAACTGTAATGCGATTTCTTTTTAATTTATTTTTTTAGAAAAATAGCTGAAAGTGTTAGCCTGGGCCCAATTTATCCAGTCCTGTTGCAATTAACATGCCTTTCACTAAAATATTTTTAAAAGGCTTTCTGAAAAGGCAATTCACATTCATAGAATATAGAACAATAGAGTTGGAAGGGACCTTGGAGGTCTTGTGGTCCAAGCCCCTGCTCGAGCAGGAGACCCTATACCAGTGATGGCAAACCTTTTTCTTCTTGTGTGCCAAAAATGGGAGTGTACGTGCGCGCTAGTGCTAGTATGTGTGTGTGCCAGCACACAACCCCATGCACGCCGCACTGCGCATGTGCGCATCCCCATGCATGCACCCCCCATTTGGCCGTTTTTCACCCTCCGGAGGCTTCCCTGAAGCCTCCGGAGTGCAAAAAATGGCCCAACGGGCAAACCGGAAGTTCAGAAAACGGAGTTCCGTTTTACCCGTTGGGCTGTTTTTCACACTCCAGAGGCTTCAGGGAAGCCTCCTGAAGCCTGGGGAGGGCAAAAACGGCCTTCCCCAAGGCCAAAAATCAGCTGGCCAGTGTGCGCATGCACACTGGAGCTGACATAGGGCAACGCCTCGCGTGCCCTCAGATATGGCTCCGCATAGGTTCGCCATCACGGCCCTATACCATTTCAGACAAATGGTTGTCCAGACTCTTTTTGAAAGCCTCCAGTGATGGAACTTCTGAAGGCAAGCTACTCCATTGGTTGATTGCTCTCAGGGTTAGGGAATTTCTCCTTAGTTCTAGGTTGCTTCTCTCCTTGGTTAATCTCATCCATGTTTCTTATCTTGCCTTTTGGTGGTTCGGAAAATATTTTGATCCTGTCATCTTTGTAGGAGCTCATTAAATATGATATTAAATAAATATCATAAAGTTATAAAGTTGCTTCAGAGACTTAGAATAAGAAAAATGCATCTCCAGAATACAAATCCAGTGGTACTGTAATGTATACTTAAAGGATATTTCCAGCTACCCCCAAAGCAATAGGATGGTGCCACCTAAAAATCATTTTCTCATAAGAAGTTCTACCACAAAGTATATATCATGAGCCGAGGTGGCGCAGTGGTTAGAGTGCAGTACTGCAGGCTACTTCAGCTGACTGCTAGCTGCAGTTCAGCGGTTCAAATCTCACCGGCTCAAGGTTGACTCAGCCTTCCATCCTTCCAAGGTGGGTAAAATGAGGACCCAGATTGTTGGGGGCAATATGCTGACTCTGTGAACCGCTTAGAGAGTGCTGTAAAGCACTGTAAAGCGGTATATAAGTCTAAGTGCTATTGCTATTGCTATTGCTATATAGAACAATATAAAAGGCATGTCAGTTTTGCATCTTTTAATATCTTATTATGATGATGATATATAAGATATGCATTATATGTGTGAAATGGCAGGTATTGGATAAAGGATTTTAATCAGTTTGTCTGAACAACTTTTAAAGCACTGGCCTTCTTTTACAAGTAATAGCAATACTACTAGCACTTAGACTTATATAACACTTCACAGTGCTTTATAGCCCTCTCTAAGCGGTTTACAGAGTCAGCATATTGCCCCCAACAATCTGGAATCTCATTTTACCAATCTCGGAAGGATGGAAGGCTGAGTCAACTTTGAGTCAGTGAGAATCGAACTGTTGGCAGAATTAGCCCTGCAATACTGCATTCTAACCACTGAGCCACCACAACTCTGGTCTTAACTCTTAACACTATAACACTATCCTTTTTTTTTTATGAAGGTTTTAGAAAAACGTCTTTCTCTATGTTTTAAGAATATATCATGTTTTAAATATTCAGTTCAACCATAGTATACTATTGATATTAAGGATTTTTGCAGGCCAATCCATTGAATATTTACTCAGAACAGAATTTCTCTCAGTTCAGTTCAATTTCTTGTACTTATGAGAAGATCTGAATAAGACTTTAGTCTGGTTGCTAAGCAACAGACCGAATATTTTCTGTCACTCTATCCCCTTTTTATGAAAAGAAGTCATCAAGAGGGCTGCCTCACCTTCAGTGAAATTACTAGCTATCCCTGTAGACACACCCAAGACATTTGGCTGGCTGAAGCAAAAGACACAATGGCACTGAATGGCATTGCATTATTCTATATGCAAAACTGACTGATGAAGGACACCTCCACACACACCCCAACATGAAATCAGTGAGCAATCCTTGGAACTGTAAAAGTGCTATAGCACAGATTTGTCTTATAACTTGTGGGATGGAATATCCAACAAATTCTGGAAAAATGGAATAGGGAACACAAGAGTTGAGGAAGAGGTAGGGCTATTCCCGAAAGGATCCTGAGTCAAGGGAGAGGAAAAATATAAAAAAGGTTGGCCAAATATTTTAACCAATCTATTCTTAGAGCTTGCTTATGTTTCTTTTTTTAATCGCTTGCTTTGATGTTATTTCTATCTGTAAAAATGGATTAAAAATGAAAATAAAATAAAATAAAAAGAGAGCAAAGGAACTCAATAAAATAATGTTAACTTGACAAGACTAAGTTATATTCTTAGTGCCAATATTTCATCTTGGCTGCTTGTTAGGGTTGAATCTTTTCTTCGCCTTCTCTTCCCACTGCTACTATTACTTATTGGATTCTTCTTATCCTGTCAATCCTTTCTAAAGAAAACTTGATAAGACAGACTAAAAAAGCTTGAGATATAATCTGGGAAGAAATAGGTGACATATCAATGAAGAATATTTATACCGTTTTGGTTTAACCGTAATTTATGTTTGAAAGCATATCTCTGCATGCACAAATACTTGATTTTCCTAAAAAATAAAAATAATTATTCCATTGGATTGATTTTTGAAGGATTTGGTGGAAGGTAGGATTTTTGGTATTTTTGCAGAACTGCAGTCCACAAGATTCATTGAAGGAAACTGTAATAGTAAGTAATACTGGATCAATCAAAACCCAGCTAATGGATTAATATACTATTCTGCTTTGACTAATTTGCGAGTAAATACTTTCAAAATTAATAATCTTGGACAAATCATATTGTAAATATAAATTTTCATGTATGTATTTGTTTATTACATTTCTATACTTCCACAAGCTATTAATCTAAGGACTCTTGTTGGTTAATCTATATATATAAAAGCAAAAACCACTCATGCCGCGATCACGAAATCTCCAGAACTGAAAAGCCTACAAACTTGAAATTCGGCACATATGTTCCTCTTGGCTTCTAGGTGCTCGCTAAGAAAGGATTTTTCAAAACGACCATCAGATCATTAGTATTTCTTATATTATTATTAACACGCTCTGATGCTAATTAGTTAGACGTTCTACTCCCCCTCCCAACCTGAAAATAACTCTGGAAAGAATGGGATAGCATAGGAGAGGCTTCTGTGGGGCAAGCCTGACGGAGAGAAGGTGCTAGAAAGCCTGAGGGAGAGAAGGTGATAGGATAGGGATAGGATAGGATAGGCTTCTGTGGGGCAAGCCTGAGGGAGAGAAGGGGAGAGGAGAGGCCAATTGTAACTACTCATTAATTTTCAAGCTGTAAGTCTCGATTTATCAAGCCCGATCACATAGTTTCATAGCGGAGCACGGGTATTCAGCTAGTATGTGATATGGATGAAATGGTATGGGGGGGAAAACAATATAAAACATCCATAGTACAAATCAAATCAAATCAAATCAAATCAAATCAAATCAAATACTAGAACAATAAAATAACAAGCGAAGAACAACAAATACAATTAAAAAATAAGACATAAGTGGTACAATCTAATAAGAACATCCTTCAGAAGAATTCTGAATGCAATTGGGAAGAGGACCAGCCCGATTTCCACAGAACTAGAAACTGCTTCTGAGAAGTAGCAGTCTGGTTTCAGCTCACTTTGCCTCCTGAAAGTGGATCAGTGGGACAGTTTCTCCCGAATGATTGAAGAGAACATAATAACTTAATACATATTACCCACAGTTTACAAAATTTACATTTCTTCCGTTACTATAAATATGTTTTTTTTAAAACTACAGTCTCTTCTTGTTTAGGAAAGCAGTCTAATCATCTGGCAGTTCACTCATTTTCCCAGACTTTATAATGTGCATAATACATAAAGTTTAGGGACTACGATTGGCGAGCTCAGAGAAAACCATTTTGAAAACATCTTAGCTGTCTCTCAACAGAAGGCTAGCTGAGTTTGTATTATTTCAGGCAAACAGGAGAAAAAGCCTAGAGTTTAAAGTTTGGAAGATAGTTAAAAGTTATGTGTAAAAGCTCTGAATTCTTTACATTGTAATAGGCAATCAACTGCTACATAAACAGTTGCAATAAAGATTCTAATCTAGCTAAGACATTACTTAAAAGTTTTCTAAATCAACTGGAGGATTTAATAAGGAGTTTAGTGTCTGGGAAGCTGCAATTTACTATTTACAGCTAAGACCTGGTACAAAGCCTAACAATAAAAGTTTGCCAAGAGTATCAGGTGTTTTGTTTTTACATTTTAGGGTGTGAATCATCTGGTTTGGAAATTTAAATTCAAAGTAAATAGACATTCCCTAATGCTTCTATCTTTTTCTAGCTTCAGTTTTGCCTTTTTGTCAAGTCTTCACAATTGTCCAGTAGATGACATACCCTTTTATTGCAGAAAACTGTACCATAGTATGTAAAATTTGTATAAGTATGGTGTGTTTTTATTAGCATTCTGCCATCTTCGCTGAACAAATGATATTGTTGTAAGGAATATCCTTCTGGGTTCAGTTCCAAGTGGGGAAAAAGACACTGGAAGCATGGTGACTGCTTGGAAAGATGGTTTAATGGTGGACAGCAGGACCACATGGTCTGAGGTCCTGGGGAAAAGGGGGATCACATGCCTCGAAGATGTTGAAGAAGAGAGAGAAGGGATGAGATGCTGAGAGTCCCTTGGTTTTATGCCCTCTCTTGGGCCCCGCCTCCCACTCCTGTGCAAGAAATGCACTCTGATTGGCTGTCAGACTCCCATGGTGCCATGCAGGGGCAACTCTGTAGGCTGTCCTGAGTCCAAGTTTGCTTGAGCCTTGCTGGCTGATGCAATCTTCCCAGGTGCCATGCGGTGAGATGGGTAGAGGGTTAATCCTATTATGTCCTAAGGGTGAAGGTCTTAATCCCATCACCCTGGAGCTGAAGGGGGGGCAGGGAGCTGCAGGAAGCTGCTTTGTCTTTAAAACATGTTTCTCCTTTTGTCTCATCCAGGGAAATATAATATTCTGTCTTTTTAATATTTCCAGAATATTTCATTCTTCTAGGAGGCGGGTGGGTGCTAACTTCCTTCAATCCTTCCCTTTGGGCCATAAAAGTGTGGGTTGAACACTTTTTCTGGCCCAAGATTAGAAAATGATCTGATCAGGGAGACTTGATGGGTGCTTTTAATTTTTCTGATACAAAAGGGAAGGCATTGATAAAGGCAGCAGAAGGATTCCTTCAGTGGCTCCCAAAAGGAAAGCTTTCAACCATGAAGGTCTAGCAGCCAGGGCAAAAGTTCTGGAAAGAAATTTACAGTATCCAATTTTCCATGCCAATTATTTTCAGATGTTTGATATCACTTTCTGTGAGCTTCCAGACAGGTTTCAAGCAAGCAGATGTCCCCAAAATTCTTCACAGCCATGATTTTCCTTTAAGTTACAGGCTGCCCATTTCAAGGATTGTTTCTTGAACCTGCCCTAGCTCTTATTTTGTGAGGCCAAATTGAGGTTAGCCATTGTACAATCCAGACTATTTAGTATTATACACAATGAGCCCTGGGACTCCTACTCATGAGACCACCAGTGCAACATATGTTGCTTTACTGGGCAACTGGGCAGCATCATTTGTGAGTCACAGTCAGGGCTTGGGTTTTGGAGATCCTTTCTGCTAGCTCTTCAAGTGGGGAAATTGCCTGAGGGGACTTGTCCCCTCCCCCATGGGATTAGCAGGGAGACATGAGTGCTTGGGCTTTAGTGCCACAGAGCAGAAACAAAAAAATAAAATAAAACAGCAACAAGCTAGGAGCAGCTTTGTGTGGAGGTAGGTGAAGGGGATAACCTCAGTCTAATTCTGAATGGGGTGTCTCTCTGTGTGACTGTGTATGCAGCTACTTTCTAAAATACAGGCAATACAGACATTCTGGACAAATTTCCCTCCCACCAGAATACAATTCTTACACAAGTACATTAAACTGAATACAATATGAATGAGAAAAGAAAGAAAACCTTACAATGAATTTCCACCCGCCCCCATAGTCTTTCCAGCTGTCTTCTGGGGATTGAAAAGTCTTTTGGTCTTTACTTGTCCATCTCAGGGTCCTTTCATTCATGTCTACTGGGTGGCCTTAGGCTTGGTGGTAAGGCTGGTCAGTCAGGCTTGGGAAGGTCTGATCCACTCTGGTTGCTGTGATGACTTTCAGTGGAGGACTGGATTCAAACCCAATTCTGGCTCAAATGGATGGAAGGTCTCCTCTGGAGGCAGTAGCTGGATCCATGTGCTCTGCTTCCACAGGCTTCAGGGTCATCTGTGCAGGGCTGAAAGACATGAGAACAGGTTCCCCTCTCTACCAGGAAAGGCATTGTAAAAGGATTAGAGATTTGGGGGGGGGTGTTGTAGATAGCTTGCAGGCAGGGGTTGAGGGGGGAAAAAACAACACATCAGTTGCAGTTAAAGCAATTATAACAAAATGGAGACATCACAGATGAGGAAGAAAAACTGGATTCACATGCTTCAGGAGAGAAAAAAAATGGACAGATATTTCCATCTCAGCAGAGAATTGGCATCCATTAAACATCACAAAAGAGCAATATTAAAACTGTTTGCATTTACATACAGTAAATGTAAGAACGAAATTTTCCTGTAAATTAACTTAAAACATTTCTTAAAAGTACAGAGAAGACAGAAAATTGAACTCTGTTCCTCACCCAGTTATAGTTGGCCAAACCAAACTGGGCAAAGACATTTTCTTTTCTTTTCAGTGCTTTTAACTCTTTTCTAACAATTTAAAATTCATATCTCTAGGGATCAGAGACATTTTACAGTTGCAATTACCTGGAGGGCAGACAAGGACTTAGACGTACACATACACAAAAACAGGGACAAAGAGGGGATAACAGGACTCTGAGGTTTACACACACACAAGTCATTCCTGCCATAAATCTCAGTTAAATTAGGGAAGGCACAAATCTTAACAAACAAACCACGTGGTTACATAGAAGAGAGAGAAGAAGAGAGAAACAAACAAACAAAAACCCCAACAATTTCCCTTTTCTTTTAAGTAGCTTTATTTAGCCAAATCGGTTTTTCCTGTGTCATCCCTCAGCAAAGCCCATTTCCTACCCAATTTTCTGCTTTCCTTTTATTCATTCCTGTCATACAGGCATATTCCTGGCATCCCAGGCTCCAAGCAGATCTTCCAAAGGGGTCCCGCCACCCTTGAGCTAGTGCTTCTCATGATCCTTTAAATGTAAGGTTCACTTTGGCTTAGCTAGTGGCAGTTTTCTCTCAGTTTTCAGAGACAAAAAAAACTCTGGGAAGGACTCCAATTCCCTTATGAAGTATGAGCCCCTTCCTGTAATGAATCGCCGTAGATTTATCAGATCCAAAAAATGGATCTGTGAGGAAGTAGTTGCCCCTTTCGCAACTAGTACTGGCATCTCCTCATTCCTATTCACACTTCACATTTTAGAAAGGAAAAATTCTGGGGTTTGCTTTTGGGATGGTCACAGGATAAAAAAAAACCAACAACAAAATTTGCTTTCCCACCCTTCAATCACAGCCGGCTCGGCTTTCCCTCTTATATGCAGAAAGTCCCACACTCTGATGGCCCCCCCTTGCTTTCCCTCCCTGACGGTCACTGCTCTTTTGAACTAGCAGCAGGTTGGGGGGTGGCTAGAGGCCAGAGAAATGAAATCCAGCTGCTGTCCAAGGGTGAAACCACTCACACACGTGCACACACTCTTCCTCCTTCCCTAACAGAAGGTCTTGTGCTCTGGCAAAACCCCCATACTCTCCAGACTTGTTAGTCTTTCTGTGGCTAGGAAATGCACAGAGGAAGCAAGATCCAGCTTTGATTAGGAGAAGGGTTCTCTCACTCACACACATGCAGGCATACACACATTTCCCATGCTTTCCCATGCTTTAAATTTAAATTTAGAGGTACTCACCTTCTTTCCAAGCAGCCTTTGAGCTCAAAACTCAAAACCCCTTTAAAACCTAGTTCCAAATGGCCAAGGTCCAAGAAAACTTACCCACAGACTTCAATGGGTCTTTTGCTAGCAAGGGGAGCTTCCTGGGGCCAGGACCATTGGCTAGGTTAGCTTGGAGTCCCATCTGGGTTGCCAAATTGTTGGAAGAAATGTCCATCTGGGTTCAGTTCCAAGTGGGGAGGAAGTCACTGGAAACGTGGAGACTGCTTGAAAAGATAGGTTTAATGGTGGACAGCAGCACATGGCATGTGAGGTCCTGGGGAAAAGGTGGATCACATGCTTCCAGATGTTGGGTAAAGAAAAAGAAGGGGAGAGATGCTGAGAGTCCCTTAGTTTTATGCTCTCTCTTGGGCCCCGCCTCAAGGCCTCCCGCTCCTGTGCAAGAAATGCACTCTGATTGGCTGTCAGACTCCCATGGGGCCATGCAGGGGTAACTCTGTAGGCTGTCCTGAGTCCAAGTTTGCTTGAGCCTTGCTGGCTGATGCAATCTTCCCAGGTGCCATGTGGTGAGATGGGTAGAGGGTTAATCCTATCATGTCCTAAGGGTGAAATTCTTAATCCCATCACCCTGGAGCTGAAGGGGGGGCAGGGAGCTGCTTTGTCTTTAATACATGTTTCTCCTTTTGTCTCATCCAGGGAAATATAATATTCTGTCTTTTTAATATTTCCCAGAATATTTCATTCTTCTAGGAGGCAGGTGGGTGCTAACTTCCTTCAGTATACTAAATCTTTTTTTATCTTGAATATATCTAAACAATTTTCTTGCTATGACCTTTTACCAACTTCTGCTATTATGAGACTCCAGTTTCTTTACAGCATTTGAACAGTTCTACAACAGAATATAGCAAGAGCAATAGCACTTAGATTTATATACTGCCCCACAGTATTTTACAGCCCTCTTGACCGGTTTACAATCTCAGCATATTTCCCCCAATAATCTGGGTATTCATTTTACCAATATCAGAAGGATAGAAGGCTGTGTCAACCTTAAACCCGTCAGGATTAAACTCTAGACTGTAGGCAGTTAGCCTGCATTCTAACCATTGCACCAGCATGGCTCTTAGTAAAGAGTAAATAAAAAGAAAATATATAGAGAAGTGACTTGCAACCTTTATCATATGTACAAGTAATTTTAGTAACTCTTCACAGTCTCTTTGTTTAGAACCAATGATCTGTATTCAACCTGTATTCCATTTGTTCTATAGACTGTGTCAAATTCCTAAGCATCATCCTTTTAGTCCTGGTGTCAGCAGAAAGTCCTTTGAGGTTTACCAGAAATAGCAACATATCTTAACCACATAAATCAACTTTATATTTCTTTCTTTTACTTCTAACAGCCTTAATCTTTAGTCCATAATCTTGTAGAATTTAATTTCTTTTAATTTCTTTTTTTCCCCGCTTTCTCACAGGATTCTTCAAAGCTTTAACAAGTCTGTTTTGTAAATCCAATATAAAAAATTATCCAGGGTTGGTTTATTATTTATATTTCTCTGTTGATTTTTGAAACATCAACCTGGCTTACATCAATGAATAGCAATAGCAATAGCACTTAGACTTATATACCGCTTCATAGTGCTTTACAGCCCTCTCTAAGCGGTTCACAGAGTCAGCATATTGCCCCCAACAATCTGGGTCCTCATTTTACCCACCTCGGAAGGATGGAAGGCTGAGTCAACCTTGAGCCGGTGAGATTTGAACCGCCGAACTGCAGCTAGCAGTCAGCTGAAGTAGCCTGCAGTACTGCACTCTAACCACTGCGCCACCTCGGCTCACCCGAAGACTCACTCACCCAGGCCAAAGAGGTCTAAAGGTTGAAACATGGCAACTGGACCAAATTTTGTTAATCTGAGATGTTTCATTTCTCATCATGGTTCAACCTTAGACACCTTTGGTTTGGATGATTGAGTCTTCATTGACATATTGCAAACCATTTTGGGGAGAAACCTTTGAAGTTAGTTTGACAAGAGTTGGTACATTCCAGTGACTCTCTGACTCTGCCTAACTAATTTTGCTCTGATTGATAAGAGTTGCTTGGATGAGTAACAAAATGTCTCAGATTAACAAAGTTTGGTCCAGTTGCCATGATTCAAACTTTAGACACATCAAGCTGGTTTCTTTTGTATGTCCAGTGAGATAGCCCTTTTCATGTCATTCTCATAGTCTATCATTAGTATATCCACTTTCAATTTCATCTCTGTCTTGTCAAATAAAACTTGTTCCTCATCTGCCATTGCTTCCATAACATTTTTTTGGGGGCACAATCTATATATAGAAGCAAATGTCATTATTGACATTGTTGATATTAATTTCTGGTTTCATTTTTCAAAAGTGTCCTTCAGTATTTTGCATCATCGTATAAGTCCCAGTTAATTAGCTGTCATTAGTCTTGTGTATTTTTCTCCTTTAACTAAAATATTTAGTTCCCTCTAGTGCCTAATTTTTAAAATTACTTATCTTTATTGTGTCTTGGAAAAAGTCCAAACAAATCTATTTCCCAAGGCAAGGATTCTTTATAATTAATTCCATAATCTTATTCCAAATTTATCTGGGCCCTTAATCCATTTACAACTTTCTAGGATCAAAGTCTTATTTAACTTTTTGGTGTTTATTTCATTTTTTTAAACATTCTTAAGCTTATAATTAAAAATTTCTTTCACTAAGGATTGAAGGCAAACTCACCCAACATTTTCAGACTTGTCAATCCAAAGGTCTCTAGTAGATTAAAAATAGTTAACAAGCAACTACCAAATGTGATTAGAAAAGACGTTTGTACAGCTTAAAAGTTGATGACTACAGTTGCGAGTAATATGGCTATTTGTGTCAACTCCAAGTGCTCAAAACTGCCCAGAGACCACACTATCTTGTAGTCTTTTCTCAAGGAGTAGCTGTTCAGAGTTCATGTGGGCAAGTTTCTATTCTCTCCTTATCTGGAGAGGTTCCAAAGACACATTTTATTCACTAGCTGTTCATTATTTGCTGGAGTTGTCCTCCATCTTCAGCCCTCCATTTCCTCCTCCAGGAATCCTTAGTGTCTTACCAGCATCTTAGTATTATTTTCCATTAGCTTTTTCTGTCATGAAATCTTACTTATCATTGATCTGAGTTTATTAAAATCAGCTTTGTGAAGTGCTAGCTATGCAGGGTACTGTCTCTTTTCTGCAGAACAGAAAAGATTCCCACAAGATGCAAATAGTCTTGACTCTCCTGATTTTAGGAAGATCTTAAAAATCTGGTTTCTCCATCACTCACTAAGTCAGGAAATTGTGTGAACTCCTTTTAGTTGTGTGTTATGGGTGTTAGTGGCTCTGTTGCAGTGTGCCTTTATTAATATATTTTTGTATTGTGGCATTTTAAATTATTTTAAAGTACCAATAATACTTCATGAGTGGGCTGCCATAAAAATAAAAAAGAATGAAAATATAAATGACTTTTACCGCATTGTACTTTCTTTAAAAACCAAGCAGTCAAGTATTATGCAATCACTTTTTCCAATATTTCTGCTACCTTTAACATTTTAGTGAATGTTATCTAAAAAACTGAGGTTTTATCATACTTCTAATGTTGCATTGTTAGGGCATTATAAGAAACTAGAAAGCCTTCACGATTCCCATGTTGCCAAACTCCGCTTCATTATGCAGCTGAAAATGAATTAAACCTTTGTCACCCATTCTACAAATGTAGAATGTATTCCATACCATATTTGTGGGAATTTAGATCTTGGAATAGAGAAAATATTAGCTTGGCTTTTTAAAAGGATGCTAATAAAGATGCCACTGTAATACAATCGTTCACATTTTCATCTTCAGCATTATATAAAAAAATAGAAGCCTCTGCCAATAACCAGAGCTTCACTGAGAAGGGCTTTAATATCCCTTTGCCTGCAGATCATGTTCCCACCCCAATTTCTCAAAGGGAGATTTTGTAAGCCCCCTGCTGAACAACACATCTGTCCTTGTTGTGTTGGTCAAGTGGAGGAAAGTGTCCATTATGTTTCCCACTGCCCTGTTTATGGTGAGATCAGAACCAAAATATTAATTGCAGATGCACTCAAGGTAACTGATCTTGAATTATCTTCTTGCAGTTCTGTTTCCAACCGTCAGCAACCAAGTTGGTACTTTTGTTCTGCTGTCATTTAAACTTTAGGAAAAAGTACTTCCATTCTTGGTTGCAACTTTGGCTTTATTTTGTTCTAACCTTTTACTTCTAATGCTTCTATTTCTCTATATTATAATTTCACAGTTTTATTGTTCTTCCATGTGTTTTATGGCATTCCTATGTTATGTTATGATTTGTGATTACAACAATAATCTTATTTATTTACTATCTTAATTATTCTACTGGGAAGTAACATTATTGAGTCCGTAACAGTGTGAGATTGTTGTCACTTTTGCTTGTTAGATTCAGCTATCATGACACCTTCCAAACTTGACTGAAGGTTTAAAGCTCTGTAGTATTATTCTAAAGTCTTCTGGAAGGATTGTGGTATTAAATGATTTTAATCATAGGTAGATTCTAAAGAAATGTAGGTGAAAACCAAAGAAATATCTAATTTTCCTGGGTCTTGTACTCTCTGGGTATCAACCAGTTCTCTGAGTTAGACTCAACCCTAGCATCAAACTCTGATATTTTGGATGATAGGAGGGAATATGAATCCAATAAAATTATTCAATCAATGAATGTGAAGTCAAATGCCAATTGCCCTTCCTCAAACCTACTCTTCCTCAGTCAGTAAATAGGAACTGGAACTGGAACATCCATTTAGTAAAGATCTATAATTGCTTCCATTCAGGTCTAGTAAATATTTTATACAGTATTGTCTTCAGTATTTTCCTAGACCTTGTGGCAATAAAGGCACTCATCTGTTGTTCTCTGTTCACTTTTTCCATAGCAGACAGAGCAGATATAACAAAATAACATCTGAATAGAATCACAATCCAGGGCCTAATTAAGAAAGTAAGTACTGTAGATACAAAATTTGTATAGATACAAAATTCTCTGATTTTTTCCTAACTTTTTATCTCTATATCACATCAGCATATTTGACTTTATTTTTCTATAATTACACATCAAATCTTTCTGGTGCTTAATTTTTTTAAGTAGTTTCTAAAATAAATGTGCACCATATATGCTTTACATGACATTTTAAAGCTATGCCACTTTACTGACACTATGGTTATTTTTAGTATTATTTCTATATGACATATTTTATTCCATTCTTTCCCAGTAAGTCAAAGAAGAACATGTGTTGTTTTCTTTCTTTATCTATGTTGAAAAGCTTAAGCTAATATATCATTTAATGGAACATCTTAGAATTATGCCTGAAATAACCTTCATAGCAAACGGTTTGAACTTGATAATTTTCTTTTATAATTTTCTTATATAATAATTATAATACTTTATACTGTATGTTATTGATTTGTAATTATCATCCCCTTAAGACAAAAGGTCACAAGACACTTACAAATTAAGATATTTCATATATAGCTAGGGTTTTGTTATTTTAATAATTTCATACTTACCAAATCTCTCTTTCTAGTAAGAACCTGATATAGAACCACAGTCTTTCAACTATCACAAATTTAATTCCATCAAACAACTCTGTGAAGAATGGAGCATTAGTGACTTTAAAACAAATTAGACATTTTTTTGCAGTATTAATGCATATAATGTGGATTTTAAGACTACAAAAATATAGATGATCTTTTGTTCTTGCTGTTCAGTCAGAGTTATTTTCAACACATGTGTGACCTGATGGACCATTTTTATCAGTCAGTAACTGCTTCTTTGAGTTCTTATAAGATTACAATTTTGTCACCAGTAATAATGTTTAGTCATTTTTCCAAGTATTATACCTCTGGTGATTCTTTTCTTCATATTAAGAGCCTAAAACAGTGATGGCGAACCTTTTTTGGTTCGTGTGCCAAAAGGGTGTGTGCGCGCGCACTAGTGCGTGCGCACGTGCCCACACCCATTCCCTCCCCCCATGCATGCACACAACCCCCCACGCTGCCCCTGTGCATGTGCACAACCCCCTCCCAGCTGCCCCTGTGTATGCGCACAGGCCTCACTGAAGCCTGGGACGGCGAAAAACAGGCAAACGGGCAAACCAGAAGTTCAGAAAAATGGACTTCCGGTTTGCCCGTTGGGCCGTTTTTCTCACTCCAGAGGCTTCAGGGAAGCCTCCTGAAGCCTCCGGAGGGCAAAAACGGCCTTCCCCAAGGCCGAAAATCAGCTGGCCAGCTTTCTTGGAGCCTGGGGAGGGTGAAAACACCCCTCCCAGAGTCCTTCCGGAGGCCGAAAATGCCCTCCCAGAGCCTCCGCAGAAGCTGAAAATCAGCTGGCTGGCATCTACATGCACACTGGAGCTGACATAGGGCAACGCCTTGCGTGCCCTCCAATATGGCTCCGCATGCCACCTGTGGCACGCGTGCCATAGGTTCGCCATCACTGGCCTAAAATATTTCAGCAGCCTGGTTTCACTTCAATATCATTCTGTACTGAATGATTTGTTCATCTTGCAAGACAAAGTATTCCTAATAACTCTCTCATACAAAGGCATTGGTTTTACTTTCTTCAGCATTTTTAATGATTCAGCTTTTACTAGCATACGGTGCAACTATGAAAACCATAGCCTTGGCAGTGAATACTTTTGTTCACACTATGCTGACCATGTTTTGGATAGGTTTGTCACAGTCTTTCTCCCAGGAGCAGGTGTATTTTTATTTCATGGCTACATAAAATTCAATATCCCTGTGAACTTTGAGTCTAGTAGGGTGAATTTCAATTTCTTTTCTATTTACTGTATATTCTATTTACTGTATATTGAATTGGCATTATGTAGTTATTTTCAGCGTTTACTCTTTTTTCATCTCTTTAACAAGACAGCCTTCTTCAACCAGAGCCATCAAGTAGCATAACTGAGGATGTTGATGTTTTTCTGAGCAATTTTATTTCAATATCTGTTTCTTCTATCCAGAATTTTTCATAAGAGTCACCTTGTCGAAGTGATGGGCAGCATGAAAATTTAATAAATAAATTCTATAGATAACTTAGACAAAGACATGGTTGTGAACAATCTTGGCATACTCATTTTCTAATTTTTGAATGTTACTGATTTCATAATCAACTTTCCTGGTCATACAAATTATTCAATAGACAGATGAGGAGACCTAATATCGTTGGGTTCCTAAGGCTAGCCACAATTTGTGATCTTCACAGTTCAAAGCCCTTGCATAATAAATAAAATAAAAATCATGGGAGAATAGCCAGGTAGGCTGGAAGGAAGGGTCAAGTGAGAGCTGACTTACTTGACCCTTCCTTGGTGTCATTATGCAGCCGTAAATGGCATGAGCATGACCTCCTTCAGATTCCATGAAGCTTTATCTGGACGTTCCCAGGGAACGCAAGAAGTTTGGTGAGATTCTTATAGCATAGGGGATAAACAATAAAGTTAGCCTAAGAGTATCAATTTTGACTTTCCAAGGGACATGCCTCTAATATTCCATGTTCCAATTTTATATAAGTGTAAGCCTAGATGACTTCTTTCATGTTGGGCATCATCAATTGTTGGGCTTCCTGAAGGCTTTTTCCCAATAAATTTACGGTATATAATCCCTGACTACTAAAAGCAAGCCCTTGCTCTTCTCCAGTAGCTTGCCATCCAACCTGAATTGTCCACTGTTGGTATTCATATCTGAGTCATGTTGAATTATTGCCATAAAGTGTTCTGGCACTTTTTTACAGGGTAGTTCACCATTACTTTCCCTAACCCTTCCCATTTATCCAGGCTTGAGACCCAGATGTAATGTATCATAACTCATTTGTTTTTCTACTTACCAACATACAAAAAATATTTTGGGAATTTTATGCTCCCTATGCAAAAGAAACTTGACATTGTGTTGATTAGGAAAGGGAGGAATGCACAAGGCTGTATCTGGTTTGTGTCAGTTTTCTATGAATTTATTTTTAACCTGTTCCATTAAATATCTATATCTTTCTGAAATTAATCACACAGACACACATGCAAATTCATTTTATTTTAAATTGTAATTTAATGTACCTTCATAATATGTACCTTCATAATATGTCCATTTTATTACATATGTTTCCAAATGCACAATTCTTTTGTATATGATTTGAGCAGAAAAATATTTTGAGCCTAGATCTCAATATACCCCCCTAAATATTATGGATAGTCCTTGACTTATGACCACAATTGAGCCCAAAATTTCTGTTGCTAAGCAAGACAGTTGTTAAGTGAGTTTTGTCCTATTTTACAACTTTTCTTGCCACACTTCTTAAGTGAATCACTGCAGTTGTTAAATTAGTAACACTGTAGTTAAGTGAATATAGCTTCTTCATTGATTTTCTTGTCAGAGGGACGCAAAAGGTGATCACATGACCCCAGGATGCTGTAACTGTAATAAATAAATGTCAGTTGCCAAGCATCAGAATGTTAATTATGTGACCATGGGAGATGTTTCAATGATTATGTGGTTAAGTGTGAAAAATTGTCATTTGTCGTTTTTTTTTAAAAGTGGCCTTATAACTTCAAATGGTCACTAAATGAATGATTGTAAGTCAATAGCAATAGCAATAGCAGTTAGACTTATATACCGCTTCATAGTGCTTTACAGCCCTCTCTAAGCGGTTTACAGAGTTAGCATATTGCCCCCAACAATCTGGGTCCTCATTTTACCCACCTCAGAAGGATGGAAGGCTGAGTCAACCTTGAGCTGGTGAGATTTGAACCACTGAACTGCAGCTAGCAGTCAGCTGAAGTAGCCTGCAGTGCTGCACTCTAACCACTGCGCCACCTCGGCTCTTATAAAAGCACTACCTGTATGTCCCAAATGGATTGTACCATTTGAAAATGAAAATTGTAGCATTGTGCCAGTAAAATTAATTCCACTATGGTATTCTTCAGTATTTTAGGGAAGATATAATTTATAATAGTATTAGTAAATAATAATGCAAACATATTTGTAGTAAGACACAGCTCCTAGATTTATACTATGCTGCTTAATTTGTTATAGGCACTGAACAATCAGTTTCATGATTTGAAAATAGTGTTTTACTCCTCAGTTGCCTTCCCAGAATAACAGAATAATAGAATTGGAAGGGATGTGGAGATCTTCTAGTACAATCCTCCTGCTCAAGCGGGAAACCCTATGTCATTTCAGTCAAATGGTTGACCAATCTCTTCTTAAAAACCTCCAGTGTTGGAATACCCACAACTTCTGAAGGCAAGTAATTCCACTGATTAATTGTTGTAGCTATCAGAAAAGTTCTCCATAGTCCTTAGTACACTACTGTATAATCATAGGAAGCTGCTAGGCCTGGATCTAAATAATAAAACAAATAGTAGGTTGTGAGGCAGAAGTTAATTAGGTCCATGAGTTTGAGTCTTTCTATTTGTATTTGGCTGACTTAGGAATGTTGGTTAGTACTTCTGCCATGGATATTTTCACTAGTTATGGATCAGTGTCGTAAAGAGTGCTGTGACATCACACAAAACCATAATTTCATCCTCTTCAATTTTTTAGAACTTTGATCTTCTGGAGGCATTATAGTAGAGACTTGATAGAACATTCATTCCCCTATGTGAGTTATCCAAGTTTTTTTTTCTAAATTCTTTGGCTATGTTGTATGCTGGGGTCCCTGGTAATAATAGAGAGCACCAAGGACTCTACAGTTCAGCACTGAGCTACATATCATCTGTACTAATGGAATATCCCATTCTTCTGAATATTTCAATTCCAAATTTTTAAAAATTATAACTAGTTATACCTCTGAATATGAAGAAGACACCATTTTATTTTGGGATTTCTAAATTAGTGTCTATTTTAGACTTTGGCAAACTCTGTACAATATATGCCAAGTTCATGAATAAAACAGCATTTTTCTTTAATATTCTAGATTTGGTAACTATCTACAGCCTTCTCTCTATTGAAAGTTGAAAATTTATTGTAGTCAAAGACAAATATTAAAAAATGTTTAAAAAGAAAACCGAAAGACTGGATATAAAACAAAAGCTAAAAGATTATTACAAATATTATTAGCAGTATATTATGTCAGCTTGGATCTTATCTTACTGGCAGCAAAACTCAGTTTGCAAGGAAGTAGAATCTCTTCTTTGGTCTATTGTTTGAACTTACAGTGCAGGATACAAGAATGATATTAGAGCTGGATGGAAACTCTGTATGGATTTTGTGAAAACACAAAAGAAACCTGTTGCATTGTAATGGATGATAGTTCAAATTGACATTTAGCAATATAGTAGAAATAGAAACTGTTACAAGTAGCCCTCAACTTACAACCACTTGTTTAGTGACTGTTCAAAATTACAACAGCACTGAAAAAAAGTGATTTGCCACCAGTCCTCTCACTTATGACCATTAGAACATCCTCATGGTCACATGACCAAACTAATGACCACTTGACAACCAGCATGTATTTTTATGATTGTAGCCAGGGGTGGGTTGTGAATCCTGTTGCTTCCGGTTCGCTCAGGATTGCGCCGCGGGCGCACGCACCCACAGCAATCAAAAAATAGCTTCTGCACATGCGCAGAAGCAAAAATTCACTTCTGCGCATGCGCAGAAGCAAAATCAAAGATGGTGACACCCACGGAGACCGGCAAAAGAACCGGTTCTGTGACATCATCACCGGTTTACTAACGGTTCTAAAGAACCGGTAAGAACCGGTAGGAACCCACCTCTGATTGTAACATCCTGGGGTCACATGGTGACCATTTGCAATCTTCATAGCAGGCTTCTGATGAGCAAAGTCAGTCACTTAACAACATGTCAAAAAGGTCATAAAACCAGGCATGTTTTACTTAATAACAAACTTGCTTAGCAATGGAAATTCGGGTCCCAATTGTGGTTGTAAGTCAAGGACTACCTGTACTATGGAAAACTGAAGTCACCATTCTATTCTCACTATTCAGTATGGACTGCAAAAAGTCTGCAGAGATCTACTGTTGAATGTCTATGAAAAATCCTTCCAAATGCATTCCAAGTAATATACTCTTTAAAAAGTGAGATTTTATCATATGTCATATGAAAGACAACAAAAAAAAGGAGAGGAAACAGACTTTGTTGCTATTCAAGGTTCCTAAAGTCAATATTAATATTTCCAATTTATGACAATTATAATCAGATCTGAAAACAAATGAAAACCCAGTGTCAAATGATCCAACATTCATTTACATGTGGATGTTCATGCCATATTCTCTTTACATTTTCCTATTTTAACTTCATTTTTCCCTTAAATGTGCTTTAGAATACAAATTAAACAATGCAGATCTTGAAGAGACTAAATATAAAGAGACAACTGTAATTATTTCAGTCATTTTCCTTTGAACATTATAAATGACTAGTCTTATAGCCATCATAATGCTGTTTTTTGTAAGATATTTCAAATGGCTTCCTTCGAGTTCCAGCATAGTTGCAGACAGCAAATGCTTTCATTACTAAAAACAGTCTATTTACTCTATCCTCATTAACCTTTAGCCTTCTCTTTCCTATTTCCTGTGCACTGGTCCCAGACCTGATATGTATGTATGAATGTTCCATAGAAATATTGATTCAACTCATGTGTCTTTATAACTCTTTAAAATACAGAGGAACTATTTTTAATGCAATCACTCAGATGTCGTGTATGTATGTGCATGTGTGTGTGTGTGTGTGTGCGGGCATGCATTTGTGCATGTGCGTGTATGTATATGTATCCTTTCTTTTATGTACACTGAGAGCATATGCACGAAAGACAAATTCCTTGTGTGTCCAATCACACTTGGCCAATAAAGAATTATTCTATTCTATTCTATTCTATTCTATTTATCATTAAGTGTTGTACCTTATGATTCTTGACGAACTTATCTTTTCTTTTATGTACACTGAGAACATATGCACCAAGACAAATTCCTTGTGTGTCCAATCACACTTGGCCAATAAAGAATTATTCTATTCTATTCTATTCTATTCTATTCTATTCTATTCTATTCTATTCTATTCTATTCTATTCTATTCTATTCTATTCTATTCTATTCTATTCTATTCTATTTGTATATGTATCCAGATTTATTCTAAAGAAGTATCTAGATATAAAAGCAAGATCACCCCAGCCCCTCCAAAAGTTGCCATTAATTTATACTTTTAAATATTAGCAAGGAAAATAAATGTGAAACATAACATTATATAAACTGAATGTAATATATTTCATTTCTATAGAAAGAAAAAAAATGCTATTGGCTAACTAAATACTGACTTTATAATTTTTTTTTCTTTAAGATGAAAAAAAAGCAAATTGGTTTCAAATTAGGCAAAATATGAGAAACTACATTCTAAATATAATTGGAGTATAAGGAAGTGGGGGCCTGGGTTTAACAGATTACAATGGGTCTTTTCCATTTATATAT
>QLTV01000602.1:315157-342205 GCA_003457575.1 Thermophis baileyi | reverse complement strand
CTGAGTTCTAGTCTATTCTCTCTCTCTCTCTCTCTCTCTCTCTCTCTCTCTCTCTCTCTCTCTCTCTTTCCTTTCTTTCTTTCTCTGATTTTTGACATGGCTCTTGTGCTATACCTGTTGCAGATCTTTAGAATGACCAATAAAGATGACAGCAATGCCATTTTTAAAAAAACAGAGGATACCAAATTATTTTTTTATACAGTAGTGATGTATTCAAGTTTGAAATAAATTCCAATTAATATGACGTTTGGACGTATGATGTTTGGAAAATGAGTGTTGGAAAAATGAGGCTTTTTAATAACTCATTATTATTCTGAAAATACATTTGGATGTGCAAGTATATTTGTTACCTTTCTGCTTGCTTCCACTCTGTCTCTCAGAAAGTAGAAACGTTAAAACGAAATGTATTTTCAAAGAATGTTAAAAATGAATATAGAAACTGTTGCTGCTTTTCATTAATTATTTTCAATAGTTTTTGGGGAAAAAATGATTGTAACTATGAATTTTAAAATAGAAAACTTTTCTCACTGAATGGATCTGTGTTTATACATTAGAAAATAAATGCACATTATTTTGATGTTGAAATTCAGTTTTGTTTCATTTGTATACATATAAACATGATTATAACTATGAATTTTAAAATACAAATATAAATACAGTTTGGAATTAAGTGGTCCAAGAATTTCTCTTCATCCAAGACCACGTAGAGAGGTACAGCTGTAATAAAAATAAATTTCTATTAGCGTGATTATATCAGAAAATCTTTTTAATTATCTCCAAGATGATCTTAATTTTCTCCCATCTGCTGCTGGAGTGAGTTGGGAGATGTTCACATAACACTCTCCCAAACTAAGAATTATATTGCTAAATTGTAATGCATTTGATAAAATGACATATACTTCACAGTACCTCAGCATACATTTTGGGGTTCACTGTGCTACTGGTGTTTTAGCCTTCCCGCAGATCAAATCTGTATGACTGCAAGTAGACTCTTGTTGTTTTCTTACACTATTAGCATAATGTAATACCCACAGTTAACATCACTTAACAAGAAGGGATACCGCATGCTTGCCACTGTTTTAAAAGAGCAGTGCATATTATGTAGAATAATTTGTTCTGTCTGGGTTCCATGCATGGCATATGGATATAATGCTGTGGAGATTGAAAAAGCCATTTACTGTGTATCCTTTCACCACATCCCCACCCTGTGGGCTTATAGAACAGCTGTTATCTTTGTAACACCAGGGTAGCTTTCCCAGGCACTTAATTTGCATGACATTGGATTTCATTCTCCTCATACTCAGCTGCTAAATCCTGGCAGACAGCCTACTTTTACACACACACACACACACACACACACACACACACACACAGAGAGAGAGAGAGAGAGAGAGAGAGAGAGAGAGAGAGAGAGAGAGAGAGAGAGAGAGAGAGAGAGAGAGAGTTCTCTGTAGTTCTTTATCTCAGTTTCTTGACAGACTTTCACATAGAGATTGGTGGAAACCTTTCTTAGTTTTTTTGTTTATCATCTTTATTGGCATGCAAGTATATCAAGGTCCTATCAATGCTGTGAATAGCTACATTATATTGAACTGAGAAACTGGTCTGGTTTATACAAAAACATTACCAATATTTACTCATTTGTTCATAAACTTGAAGTAAAGATATATTAATTGCTGACCAACAGACAATTTCTGAGGTTGGAAATTCTTATCTTAATTTAGGACTTTCATAAAAGGCAGAGTTGAAAAGGTGTGCATAATTGACATTTTAACAATAGGTTGTTGACTGTTTTTATGGCCTTTATGTGTGATCCCAATCCACAGATGCTTCATGTAAAGTGATAAAAACTAGCCCATATATTCTATAATTTAAAATATAAAAACAAACCTTATTGCAATTTGTTCAATATATAAAGTGCATAGTCAGAACTGCCCTTTTTTTTTTTTCAGCCAAAAGTTCCCAAGAGTTAGCACTATCAAACTTGAAGAAGCTGTACCATTAAGTTTATTAATATGTACTGTTGGAAGAAATGTCCATCTGGGTTCAGTTCCAAGTGGGGAGAAAGACACTGGAAACATGGAGACTGCTTGAAAAGATGGTTTAATGGTGGACAGGACCACATGGTTTTGAGGTCCTGGGCAAAAAAAGGACATGGGTGGGAGAGGGAGAGGGAGAGAGATTTATACCTTCTCTTGGGCCTTGCCTTGGAGCTTCCTGTTCCTGTGTAAGAAATGTATTCTGATTGGTTGTCAGACTCCCATGGGGCCAGGTTAAATCTTGCTGGATGATGATGTAATGAAGAGGGTTTGGGGCAATTCCTATTATGGCTGAGGGCTAATCCTACCTTTGTTGGATCTTGGATGAGGGCATTTGCTTATGAATAGATCTAGCTATCTGTCTATCTCTTAAGTGATGACATCTGCTGTGGGCTATTGAGGAGGCTGGGGGCTATTAAGAGTGAGTCTGCTTCCTGCCTAAAAAACATGTTTCTCCATTTCTCATCCAGGGAAATATAATATTCTGCCTTTTTAATATTTTCTAGAATATTTCATTCTTCTAGGAGAGGGGTGGGTGCTAACTTCCTACAGTACATTAAGTATATTATTTCTGAAAAACCTTGCCAAGAAAAATGAAGGGAACAAAAAAAAATGTCCAAATCAATGGACCTTTGTAATTTGGTGAGATTCCAAGCTGTCTAATCGTTTTCTGTCTTCATATTCTATTATTCCCCACCAATAAAAGAGAGGGAAACTTTAATTTCATTCATAAAATAAACCTAAACAGAATGCTAATTGTATCAAGTGACTGAAGAACAGAGAGCAACTTGGCATTTGTAGATGTAAATTTGATTATTCAAGAAATTCTTTGGAGAAATTGTCAATTGCAAGTAGCTGTGAAAAGAAAGGGATTGGAAATGTGCATACAATATTATCATCTTTCTGCTTTACATTTGTTAAGTTATAGTTTATAATTGTAAGCATTGAAATGAAGACTTGTGATTTGTTGGATATTCATGTATGGCAGACAAAAATTTGTAAATGTTGGGATAAGTTGGGCATTGGAACAAAGCGGATGAAACAAGCCTAAGCAATCTTCTCTCTCATCACTACTGAACCTTCTGAAATGTTCAGGCATGCTTGCAGAAAACCCCATGCTTCAAAGATTTAAACTCCCTTTATTAAGACTCCTGAGAAGCAAGAAAAAGAAATTGATCCTTAAAGAACATGTAGTGAGAACCTTTTCCTTTTTCTTCTTGAGAGGATGGAGAAATTTTCAGGTATAACTTTCTTTATATTGTTAAAGAGCACATGTTTTATGGCATATTTTTCCAAAGAAAATTACCTACATGAGGCAAATCAGGTAAATAATTTCATTAGTATATATTGTAGAAGCCACAGTATATAGGTATTCTCATACAGGAGAGTGAAATGTTAATTTTTAGTTTTAATCTGATAGAGAGCCACTTCATGGAAGAAGATGTAATGGTCAAAACAGACTTCCCTTTTTTAAAAAAAACAAACACATTTTTAAAAATCTGCTTATAGACTGATAATTCAGAGTGAGAGTATAACATATGGGGAATAATTTTATTCCCCTTTTATGGAAAACACTGTAACATAATAGTATGGTGTAGTGATTAAGGCACAGGACTGGAGTTCAGGAGTTCCAGGTTCAAGTCCCTTTTGATCACAAAATGATTCTGTATTGGCCACTATCTCTCAGTCCAACAATCTGACATGTCTGTAATTTTATAGTGAAGACACTTTGTCCGGAGGAATGATATAATACAACAATCAATCAGGTGATGCTAAAGGCTTATATGAGTTAACATTTTGTTCTAATAATGATCAACTTGATAGTTATGTGAAAGCCACATGAAAGACCTGAAGTCTAGAGTATATTTCCATTTATGTTTATGAGTAACTGATAGTGAGAAACATGCCAGATAGACAGAGAGAGAGAGAGAGAGAGAGAGAGAGAGAGAGAGAGAGAGAGAGAGAGAGAGAGAGATGAGAAATTTAAAGAATAAAAAGTAAACAAAGCAAGTAATAAGACCAAGACTTGCTGCATATATGTAGTTGAAACAAGTGTAATGAACGAGAGGTGGGTTCCTCCTGGTTCGGACCGGTTCGGCCGAACCAGTAGCGACCCGCTGGTGACGTCATGGTGATGTCACGGATCCGGTTCGGTCAGTGCCGGTCCGTGGGTGCCGCCATCTTTTTTTGGGGATTTTTTTTTTTTGAAAAAAATTTTTTTTTAAATTTTTTCTTCTTCTGCGCATGCGCAGAAGCCGAGTTTCCGGCACTGCGCGTGCGTTGCCATCTTGTTTTGGGCTTTTTTGGGGGGATTTTTTTTATTTTTTTGGCACTGAGCATGCACGCGTGTGCAAAGCGCATGCGCCCATGCGGCGCACCCATGTGGCACGGGAGGAAGTAAACTGGTAGTGAGGTAAGTTAGAACCCACCCCTGTAATAAACCAGTGGAACAGCTTGCTGTCAGAAGTTTGGGTGCTTCATCATTCAAGGTTTTTAAGAAAATACTGGACAGTCATTTATTTGAAATGGTGAAGGTCTCCTGCTTGAGCAGGGGGTTGGACTAGAAGACCTCCAAGGTCCCTTCCAGCTCTATTCTGATTGATTGATGATTGATTGATTGATTGATTGAATATACCCTTAATCAAGAATATAAGGGTATTGTGGTAGAATGTAGTGTGGATTCCCAGGAGGGAAGGGCAGCATTTTAGAGAGCAAGGGGACAGCAACATTTAGATAGTTTGGTCAGAAGAAAGAGAATTAAGAAGTCTCCTCCCTAGCAATTCTCAGAATATATCTTTAGTGAGGCAAATAGTTCCTTTGATTTGGCAGGATTTTTGTTTATCAGGAGGAACAATAAAGGAAACTGCTTAGAAGTAACTCTGCCTGCCTTTCTTTGTTCTTGGGGCCTGACAAGTATAGAGACATATACCGGTAGTGAATGGTATTGTAGATTTCTTCTTGCATATAATCATTACTACCCATTAACAATTTTATACTCCAAAACAATAGCTATTGCTGCACATAGAAGCAAGTATTAAATTAAATTAGTGCTGTGATTTCTTCAGTGTTTGGTTTTTTTAAAAAAAAATGTTAGGAAAAAATACTAGTTTTTATTTCTTTCTGAAAAGAGATGAAAATATGAGTGCATTTAATATGTTAATTATATTGTGATAGGGGTGTAGAGGCTCATGTTAAAGGCACCGAGCTTGTCATCTGGAAAGCTGACAGCCTGGGTATGAGACTCAAAAATATTTTATTTTTAAAATTAGACTTATTTATAAAAATAATAAAGGTGGGATATAAATAAATAAAGTAAAAATATTTTTATTTATTGCTAAATCATATTACAAATACATGTGTGCATACATGCACATATACATACCATACATACTCTACATTTGGAATTAAAGAAACAGTTAGAGAGCTGGCCCAAATTACACATGGTTGAACAGATGCTTTGCATTTTGCAGAAGAAATTGTGGCCAAAAGGTAGCTAGCTGGATGTGAGATCCAGACTGCTGATAATTCTCTATGGACTAATGAAAGATATTGAGATCACCCTCATATTTCTGATACAGCTGTTTTTGTTTGTTTGTTTTGGGAATCAACAGCAGAAACTGAGGTATCCACTTACAATCAGCTGGGAATCACAGGTTTCATCATGCTCGGAGCCATTCATGTAGCCTTTCTAAGGACTCAAGATTCAATCTAACCTCACTTTTTTAATCACCTTGGCATTTAATTTTCTGTTTATTGCCTTTTCAAGATTCACAATTTGCGGCTCTTTATTTGCTGGAGTGAGTCTCCCTTTAGTCCATTTACAAAGAAAGAAGTACCGGTATGTGTTTCCAGCTTTGTAAGGTTTTATTTTTTGTAATATGCAGCAAAAGGATTGACTATATGTTGTTGTTTTTTGGAAAGTTCTTAAATGTGAAGAATTTGAATGAAATTGATTTAAAAAAAAAGATGTGGAAGTTAACTAAAAATATCCTCTCCTGTGAAATTCTGTGTTTGTAAGTTGCTGATAGGAAGGCTTTGAAAGTTAACCACCAGATGGCTGCATTAAAAGGAAATGTATGATTTGTGGACTCAAAAACTGAGTAAGTTACTTAACCCTATATTGCAACCAAGAAGTGCTGAAGAGAATCAAGCCTTTTTGTATAATATTGAAAAGTAAATTATTGAGGATCCTAAAATTGTAACTTAAAAGAAATAGATAGGAATATTGGATTTAACAATAGATGGAAGATTATTTAAAAATAATAGTAGGACATACTATGGGAAGGAAGCTAACCACCAGATTGTAAGAACACAAGCGAATGGTCAGACAAGGAGACCCGAACTTATCAGTAGCCTCAGATTGCAATGAACACGGACATACATTCAATTTCACAGTTACTAAGATTGTTGGATGAACAGGTACAAAGATAGCCAGGGAATGATTGAAGCCTGGGAAAAGGGCCTATGGTCAGTCAACAGGAGTGCTGATTTTCCACCAGCTTATCTGGTACTTAGGAGCTGAGGACTTGGCAGCACAAGAAAACAACAGCCAATGACTTAATAGCCAGCCATCAACAACCCAATCAACCAATAGGAAGCCACACTCAACCAGGCACTACAGAAATACGACACATAGAAATAGCCCAAAGCATACATTCTGGTAGAGAGAAGTTCCCTGAAGATGGGCTCCAGCACAAGTCCAAAAATTGCAACATTATCCTGAGAAATGTATATTTGCTTTCATTAATGGGTTGTTATTTCTGGTGCTGTTCAATGGATAATTTGACTGACTGGGTGCAATGGTTTAGTCTGCAATGTATAGATTATTACCTTTAGTATATAACTATGAGTTATTATAATGAAATTATTAAATCTCTGATCATGTTTAATGGTTATTTTGACCAGATAGTTTTCACTTTGAAAATATTTAATTAGTTTGAAATATCTGTGTTAATATTTTGTTATATAAATAAGGGTTTATTATTTTGGGTAATGTTTAATAATGCTTCCTATACAGTATACATTCAATGTATTTTTGTATTGGGATAGGTGTATCAGTTTTTCTGTTTAATATAATCCTTAATAAAAAAAATAGTGATGGCAAGACATGGATCAGAATAGAATAGCAACAAATTCACATTGCAACAAGATTCACTGTATCAGTGAGATGGATGGAATAAAAATGTAATAAATAAAAGAAATAAATAATGGAAGCTCAAAACACAAAATACAATTCTAATGCTATCCGAGAATAGAATATATTAATACTATTATGATAATTATGCTCTCTCCACATCAGCTTCTTTCAATAGTTTTATTCTCTGACTGGTGTCGACTCTGATGGTGCCTACCCACTATATATTTTGGCTACCTCATTTCCTTTTAACATTAACCATTCCAAGCATAACTGCCTTTTCCAGTGAGTTTGATTACATGACATGGCCAAAATAAGTAAGTTATAATTTTGTGGGGGTTTTGTGATTTTTAACACTTATTTTACAATAAGTAAATATTCCTATAAGAAATAGTAGGAAAATTGAAAGAGTTTCAATATGGGAAAACGATAATACTTTTTCTGCACTTTCTAAACACTACACATAATGTTGTATTTTTGTATCATTCTTATCTTCACTGTTTTCCTATATTAAAACACCTGCATAACCTTACTTTACAGAGAAGCTACTGCACCCTCTTGATCATTTTTGGTGAACATTTTTTGTACCATTCTCATTTTACAATATTATTTTTTAAATGAGGTACTCAGGGATGTGCATGATATTCCAAATATGGTTACATCATAATTTTACTTTAACATTGCCTATGCTTAGGTTCCCATTTTATTTTAATAGAGCAGATCAGTAGGTTACAGGAACAATTTGCATTGAGAAGAAAAAATGTCTACAATGAGGCCTGATTGCATAGTTGACAAGGTTGCTACCTGCAAATACTGTAGGATGCAAGGCTGTATTCAGACATCTTTATTGCCAGCTCAACTTTGGAACTGAACAAAATGCCTGTATTATTACAATGAGAAAAACAACGAGAAAGAAATTAATGAAGTGATCACAGTTCTGCAGCTGACAAGAGAGTAGTCACCAGAGGAAATTAAATTAAATTGAATTAAATCTGTGCAGATACTGTGGGGATTTCTGGCTTCATCAAATTGTATTTGTGACTATAAAATGTAATTTTAAATCAGGCTCTGTGCTAAAGCTCATTAATGATGAAACTGTGATATTCTTCAGTTTAACAGTTTATATTATTAATAATTATCTTTTCAAGATTGGAATTTTCATAATTAATTTAATTAAGTTTTGATTTCATTATCAGTTAAGATAATAATCAGTGATTATCCATGTATATCTATGAAATATCAAGGTATTTAGAACTATGTTTGTTCTTTGTTAGAAGAAGCAATTTGATAACTATGCATATACACTTCTCTCATTGTTATTCCAAGACTATGCACTCGCATTCTGTCCAATAATGGGCTAGAATGAGAATAAGAAAAAATAAATATTCATAATCAGTCTGCTTGTATATATGTGCTTGGGTGATGGCTACACTCCCTATGGCATTTAGTTTATATGTTACATGCTTTTATCATAACATATGATAAATGATCATAACATATGATCAGATGAACTTAACTTATCAATACAGAATCTGCTAGATGTGATATGTCATAAGATTAATGACTCCCACCCTGCATTCTATTAGTAACTGGAAGTTTATGGCAACTGCAGTTCATATTCATTTTAAAGAAAACCACAAATAAAACATAAAAATAGTTTTATCTATGAATCTGTAATGCTATGTTCAAAGCCTGAGGGAAATTTCATGCTGACCATCTGGACGTGCCTTGTTTATCAATGAAGAGAAGAGCGTCTTTACCAATTGATACAAAGATCATGAATAAAAGTCTGAAAAAGAATCTGCTTAAACAACCTGAAACATGTGGGCTTCTAAAATGATTCAATTATTGATATTTCTGTAACTTTTTCTTTTTTCTATAAACTTGTTAAATAAGAACTTTAGGTAAATCTTGCTTTCTAGTGATGTAGGTTGCCAAGAGTCTAACAGAATCTTTCATAGTATTAGAATCTGTTAGTTGAGAAAGCTTTAACTGTCATAGTTATTGACAAGAATTCAACAAGCTTTATAGAGCCATAGGTTGCCCAATCATTTTGTTTTTTACAAATGTCCATCATTTAAAGCACTTTCTTGAAATGCTAAAATTAATCTATTGGTTCAACAATTCTATTCTGTGTCCATCTTCCATAGTTAGATAGTGAAACAATGTTTCACTGAAACATGGAGAACAAATATGCTTTGTTGCTTTATTATTTATCAGAAAAACAACTTGTCCATTCATATTTCTCATACGGCTCAGAGTGGTCAACGCCTGGAATTCTCTACCTGACTCCGTTGTTACATCCTCTAACCCCCACAGCTTCAACCTTAAACTGTCAACCGTGGACCTCACCCCATTCCTAAGAGGTCCGTAAAAGGGGGTGTGCATAAGCGCACCATCGTGTCTACCGTCCCTGTCCTACTGTCCCCATTTACTTGTACTCATTCCTTGTTCATGTCCATGTTTATACTTATACCTGTTATCTAGTACATGTTCGACAAAGTAAATAAATAAATAAAATAAATGGTTACCGATCCAGTCTGAAGACATATCCTGGTTTCCAATCTTCTTTCCTAATCCTGGAATGCATCCATCTGTTTTCATATACCTGTCCTGCCAGTACCTCCCACCTCAGATGAGAGATACAGTATGTAGAAATTGAGGTGGAATACACTTGAACTTTCAGTGCAGGAGGAACAATCTTTCTCAATCTTTACCCAACAACTGGAAAGAAATTACTTACACAAGTTTACAAAAAATTCAAACATAGAAATCCATAACCTAAGAATTTCAGCAACCACAGATTCAAGAACAAGTCCTATGCATAGAAGCAATATCCAACCATTTTTGCATTTCTTTCTTCTTCCAGTTCCACATAACATATTGCTTGATCTCTTTATTTAAATGTTCTGGCTGGTTGCCGTCTGCCCTTTGTTTTTGCAATGATCATATTTGCTATTATAATTTTGTTGCTGACTGTGTGAGAACTAACTTGTTCATTATTCATCTTTCAAAATAATTCCTCTGCCTTCCCCCATCCTTGCAAAACTCTACTATTGTTCCTTCCCACTTTCTGTAGAAATTTATGATAATCAATGTGCACTCCACCTTCCTTTGCTAAAGAGCCAGTGGCTTCACCACCAATTAAGCTTCACCAGAGAGGAAAGTGCAGGCAGAAGAAATTTCCAACATGCCAATGAAACCTTGGCAAGGTCCAAATGTTCCTTGAGAAATCAGTGGACAGCCTGAAATTCCTGTAGAAAATGTAAGGTTTCAGGTATCTAGGTAGGGTGTGCCAGAATTCAAGTATGTAGTGGTCATAACCAGGGGTGGTATTCACTTACCTTCCCTACCGGTTCGCAAATGTGAGCGTGCATCTCTGCACATGCGCACAGCCTCCCGCACATGCTCTTTACTCACACACGCGCCTTCCGCACATGCCCAGCCACGAAAACGTGGCTAAATAGGACGGCATTACATCCAGGCGGGTGGGCGGGTCCATCCGCAGTCGGCGCTACCGGTTCGCCCGAACCGGTCCGAACCGGCAGAATACTACTTCTGGTCATAACTTAAAAGGACAGATGCAGAAGAATGAATGGAGTTAAAAGCAGTGATAGATACATTTTACATCTGACACTAACTGAATTACATAGTAACAGACTAGGATTTATTAAATTTCATATAAAAAAGATTATGTACAGTGAGAAAGAAAGCGATTTCTGCTTTTATACACAGAGACATTTGAGTGTACATATAAATAATTTGACAGTTGTCTCATATTTGTATTGTCACAAATTAGAGAGTTTTCTTTTTATATTGCAATACTTGTTAAAGTATATTTTACGTTTTTGTCTAAAATCTGCAATCTTCCTGTTTTTATATTGGCAAAATTCCAGCTAAAATACTGTTACCAACCAGATCATCAAGAAACATATGTTGGTTCAATAAATCTAACCTCTTCTTTGTTTGTGTGAAGAAAACTTGATATCTACAAATGTCAGCTTCAGAAATTTTGGAAGACACATATTCTTCAGATTGAAAAACTGTCTTGGAGATGGCTAGAAAGATGCTACCCAAATGAGTCACTGGCAAAGCATAAGCTATAATGTGTTAGATAAAACCAAAATCCTGGATGACTTTTCAGGTCAAATAAATGTACCCACCCTTAAATCAAAAGCCTTAGTTTTGTTCTGCTTTAGAGGGAAACAGGATTCCCCGTTCCAAAAATTGTTACCCTATGACCAGCGGTGGGTTGCTCCCAGTTTGGCGAACCGGTAGCGGCGGCGGTGGGAGGCTCCACCCACCCACCTGGGACGCTTCTGCGCATGTGAAGTGTTGTGCGAGCGCGCACGTGAGTGCGTGCACGAACTGGTAGCGACGGCATTTAGAACCCACTACTGCCCTATGACTATATAACATTTCTGCATTCATTCACCAATAGGTTTAAGCCTCAAATCCTCAACATTATTTTTGTATCACCTTAGATGGTGTCACACTATTTTTGTCTTACCAGTGATCTTCATAACCTAACCAATACTTCCTCCAACTGACCAATGACATATATCTAACAATTCCCCACTTGGCTTTGCCATATGTTTTTTTATGGTGAGGAAAAAGTCACCATTTTATTCTGATGGTGACAAGACATCATGATGCATCAACTTTAGTCAGGAATGGAAAAGTAAAAGGAGAAGAAGGATAAAGTGAGTGCTCCCACAAAGGGCAACAACTCACTACACTGTTTTACAGTTTGTGCTGCTTACTGTAAGTGTTCTTGTAACATTTATTCCTGTTACTGAGACCTGAAGCTAACAGAACCCCATGGTATCACTGGGGATATGGCTAGGTGATGGTTCCAAGTATGGATTGTCCAAAACACTCCATGTGAGGGAGCCTTTTGTGAATTTAGGGCTGACCAAAATGAGATCAATGATAGTGAAATTTTGTAGACAGCTTTGTTTAGGATAAGAGGTGTCATTATAGAGATCTGTCTGGCTGCTGTGATAAATTTGTACAGGGTTTTGCCAGCACAATAACTTAGATTTTCTAAAATCTTGAGTTCTCATTAGGTGACTAGGGTGCTATTTGTGATATTAATTGGACTCCTTTTGATTTGTGATCTCTGAGAAATATGTAGTTTGGATCCCTTTTCATCCTGGCTGTTGCAAATGGAATAAGTGACCATTGTTAATCTTTCCTACATGAGATGATTTGCAAAAAACTGCAAAGGATGTTGTGGTGTGCTCCTTTGAACGAGATTCTTTAGATCCTTTGGTCCTAACAATTAGTACAAATTAACTATGCAGCACTCTAAAAGTGCAGATTATTTTGCTTATTATCAACTTCAGGCCTGGATATGAGATTAAGGCAGCTTTGTAGATTATTTCTATCAGGCCTGGATGGAAGTAGTAAACCTCTGCTAATGCTTTTAAAGCTCATGTTGCCTGTTGACACTATTGATCATGGTATCTTAAGTTACAGTACTATGGGAGTTGGTGATAGGAGGTACTGTCTTACAATGATTTTACTCCTTCTTCAGTGAATAGTTCTAGTCCAGTGGTTCTCAACCTTTCCTGGCGCCGTAGAGCCGGTCGCCAAGGTAGCGCGAGGCTCCGCCCACCACCCACCCAGACGCCCTCTGCGCATGCACAAAGCGTTCTTCGCATGCGCAGAGGGTAAAAGAACCCAAATGGTTGCATTCGGGCGAAGTCTCCCGCTTCCGCTATCAGCTGTCCAGCGACCCGCAGGCACCGCCGAACCGGGAGCATTTCACCCCTGCAGTGACGGTGGCACCAAGATGGCGGGCTAACGTGACCCACAGGTTGAGAACCGCTGTTCTAGTCTATTGTAGAATGAGAAGTTGGCCTAGTGGCCCCTGATTTACATCATGTTACAGGAGTTGGTTCTCTTTCCTTCTGTTTTTTAACACATATGAAACTGTTGGGGAATGTCGTATGCCAGTTTGATATGTAGTTTCATTAATAATCTGATGATAGCCAATGATATAAAGTAGCAGCAATCTTTTTTTAATTTTTTTAATTAAATGCATCTGCAATCTTTTCTATTATTTTATTACACACAACTAATTTTTATCTAGTAAAATAAAATAGTTGACAAAATCTGTCCAAAAGTTTTTAATGAAAATTAACGAAGTCTGGGATTCTGTCTATTCAATGTACGTATTACATCTGCTTATGTTCATAAATGACAGAGCAAATGAAATCTGTTGTCCAATCTGAATTAAGTTTCTTTTATATATGGAAACAAGTCTTCTTGTTTTTATAAGATAAGCCCCAGGAAAGTTCTGTCTTATGGCCACTAAGAGGCAACACTGACTTAGTTAGATATAAACAATGAATTAATCTAAGAATAAATCCCACTTACACCAACAGAACAAAATAGTTATGATTAAGTCAAATCATAACACTATTCATAACTTCATGACTATCATGGTTTTGAACTTGAATTATGACTTAGGATTAAGTACATTCACCAAAACATTGAACTATTTGTTTGCTGAGCTAAGCAGTCAAAAGAGAAAATGGAAAATAATTTTGTGCCAATATTTCAGAATATCTTTTCATTATAGGAAGTTTTGTTTTTTTCCTAATAGTCCATCCAGCATGCAGTGCTTTAACTAATCATATATTGAAAAACAAATGATGCAATATTAATTAGGGTTATGTACTGTATCAATCAGACATTTTCATCTGAATCAAATTTGTTCAGAGTTGCATGCTGGCAGATTTGACTTTGGTTGAATCTGAAATGAGATTTAGGGAACTATTGACTATCATGCAAAGACTATCATACATTCTACACTGAATTGCCAGAAGCTTTTGCAAACATGATAGTTGGTTTGTTTTCCAAATATCTTAGCAAAACTGAATAAATCAGTAATAATCAATTAGTTTTCTGTGTCCAAAGACAATTAACTAATTTGAAGTTTTATTAGGACTATTATTTATGAATATTTACACATTGTTTCTAATAAATTATTCTGGCAAGTAAAAATAAAGACCAATACTCAGAATTACAAAGTTGATGAGTACAGATAAATGTACAGCGGCTTCCATGCAATCCAAAAAGCTAATCATGAAGAACTATTAATGTTGTGTATATCCACTAGTTTGCATGCTTACACTATAAAAACAAACTTACAACAATGTCCTAACTGAAAAGGTCCAGCAACTTTGAATAAGGCCAGTAATTAATGCTTCCTTATTCATTTTGGGTGCATTATTTTAGTGCAGGTATACTGAACATTCAGAAAGATTCCCATTTTATGCATTTTGCTATAATATTTGAAGAGCCCCACTTTCCCACACAAATGTTTATCATTTTATATATAGGGTTAGACAACTATAATTGAAGTTTAAAGTTGAGGTTTACCATAAATGGCAATGAAACAGATATTTCTGCTTGTTTGTTCGTCTTTGCTACTATCTAAAGGTTGTTTGAATTTTTGCAGTACAGGTGTGGTAGCCAAATTGGGAACTTTTCCATACAATCTGAAATCTTGCTATTTATCAGAAGATAAAGAAGAAAACTAGAAGTAGGATCATTATACTGGGGTTTTCCCTGAGCTTCTTCTAATCCAGACATTTATTATATGAAATATTATTTACATTTAGAATGTTTAATTATGTTATTTTTTTCCTGTTCTTCCTTTTCCTTTCCTGTTTTTATTGCCTTGCCTTTTAGATTATAAACCATTTTGTATGCAGGAAGATTCTTGTTATATTAATTGTATGCAATTAGATATACTGGGAATACTTTTCAATTGAATATCAGATAAACACAAAGAAATAAGTCAATAAATAATAAATTAGTCTAGAATCTTTGTCAGAGTTACCAAGTCTGGGTTACAAATTCAAGATGACTATTAGATAGCAGCAAAGAACAAATCAGAGTAAAATTTGCCATTAACAATTTGTTCCCACTATTCAAAGTTTTTATATATTTTTCTCGTATTTGGCTGGCACGGAAAAAGAGAATTTCTTTTTTTTTATTTTGCTCATAGCAATAGCAATAGCAGTTAGACTTATATACTGCTTCATAGTGCTTTTACAGCCCTCTCTAAGCGGTTCACAGAGTCAGCATATTGCCCCCAACAATCTGGGTCCTCATTTTACCCACCTCGGAAGGATGGAAGGCTGAGTCAACCTTGAACCGGTGAGATTTGAACCGCCAAACTGCAGCTAGCCGAACTGCAGCTAGCAGTCAGCTGAAGTAGCCTGCAGTACTCATGATTGTCAATTATTTTGACAAGTTTCTGTCCACTATCTGAGACTCACTGTTTGTACTAGATGCTCCACATAGATTAAAGCGTTTTTATTGGATGCAGCATTATGTTTTTGTAAACAAGTTTATCACTGAGTAGCAAATGGAGTAAGGGCTGCTTGCTGTCAAGTAGGAGCAGACAATCATTTGATTATTGTCTACAACATCACACAACTTTTACTCACCCAGATTAGGAGAGAGTCTAAATATATTTTCAGAATGGAAATTTGAAACAATGGCAGCAGTTTTCATTAGGGTACTGTACATATACTGTATAAACTGAAAAATCTAGCCAAGACAAAATCATCAAAACTCTTGGAGCCCAGTTCTTGAAATCTTAATTCCAAAATGTTCCCAGAAAATGTTCTGGGTGTTGTGTGTGTGCAGTGTGTGTGTGTGTGTGTGTGTGTGTGTGTGTGTGTATTTGTGTGTATTTGTGTGTGTGTGTGTGTGTGTGTGTGTCTATTTGTGTGTAAATATATTTGAATATATATAAATATATACCGGTATATTTGTGTGTATGTATGTTAAACAGAAGTATAGAAATATCAAGGGTTTAAAAAAAAATTGTATAGAAAGTATCAGAAGATAATGATAAATATATGAATATTAAACATAGCTTAATGATTCTGATTATAATAGTAATGATATATAGCTACATCTTTAGATCAAATAATACCATGCTTGCCAGTAGAACTGCTATTTAAAAATTAAATGGCATGAGCGCCCTCTACTGTTACACTGCTTTCTTAACATGCTAAAGAAAGCCAGGAAGGGTTTGTGTTTCTGCATGAATACATTGATAAGTACAGTGTTGTGCTTATTTCAGATAGTCATGTAATTTAGTATGGACAAATCAAAGGTTCTTTAAAAAGAATCAATGTGATCTTTATAGAAATTGTAAAAAAGCAGCAGACAGAAAGAGACAGAGAGAGCAATTATATTTTAGCAGAATTATACCCTTAAGCCAGTATTTCTCAACCTTATCAACTATAAGATGTGTGAACTTCAACTCCCAGAATTCCCCAGCCAGCATAGCTGGCTGGGGAATTCTGGGAGTTGAAGTCCACCCATCTTAAAATGGCCAAGGTTGAGAAACACTGCCTTAAGCTGTCATTCACGCATAACTTTTACAGTAAGGTCTCATTTCAAGGCCAAGATGAGAGCAGCCGCACAGCATGTAAGAATCTATATTAAAACCATATATTATTTATAGCAACTCATCCAATATTTCATTTTTTAAATAAATTAGAACAAAATATAGATTTCTACTTCATTAACCGAGTAACATATATTTTATTCATTTCCCATAAAACCAGAGTTCACAAAATAAAATTATTAAAATACAGCAATGAATTATTACTAGTAAATTAAGGTAAATTTCTTGAATGTACAACAGTTGATTTTATTATCTGGTCACTTTCTTGCAACTGGGTCTGTTTTATCTAACCTGAATATTGTTCTTACGTGTATTTAGGTTGGTAGGTGTTTCACCTCAGAAATATGTTGTTTAGCTTTTGCTTCTTAAAGAAATTAAAAGCACAAATGATAGTATCAATTGAATTCAAAGCTCCACATGCTTAACAATATTTTTTTAAAAAAACCAAATAGGATAAGAAGGTCAGCAAAAGTTGAAGCACCTCCGTTGAAAAATGCAACTCTACAAATAACAGCTTCCACGTGATTCCAGGTTTCTTTCTGCTTTCTTTCTGCTCTTGTTTTTTTTCCCAGAACATTTCTAGCTCACAAGTATTTTTAAGTCTCCTTGCAATCACTTGTAATTTTTAGACCTTACCCAGATTTTAATAATATTCAGTAAAGCCCATATATTCCCAAACCATTATTTTTCCATTCTGTCATCATTGTCTCCAAAAGCTGATTTGACTGCTAACAATTCCTTCTTTAAAATGTCATAGTTTCATTCCAGACCAGTCAAAACCCTTGAGAAAAACACACATCAGTCTCCCCCCCTTCCCCCACCCTGCCTCTTGTAAGAGAACAGCCCTGATAGCCATATTGGAAGCATCAGTCTGGACAATATATCTTTTGAATATTGAAGGAGAGTTTAACATGCAAAACATTGTTCAAACTCCTCAAATGTTTTATGCTGCATATCTGTCAAAGCAAATTTGTCTCCTTTGAAGGAGTTCGGGCTGTTAGGGTTTAGCCCAGGGGTGGGTTCTAACTTACTTCGCTACCGGTTCGCTTCCTCCCGCACCGCTTTGCGCGCGCACCCATGTGCAATGCAGAAAAATCCAAAAATTTCCCCCCCCAAAAAAAGCCAAAACAAGATAGCGACACATGCACAGTGCCGGAAACCTGGCTTCTGCGCATGCGCAGAAGGAAAAAAAAAACGGAAAAAAATTCAAAAAAAATTTAAAAAAAAAATCCCCCCAAAAAAATCCAAAAAAAAAAGAAGAAGCCAAAAACAAGATGGCGATGCATGCGCAGTGCCAGAAACTCGGCTTCTGCACATGTGCAGAAGAAAAAAAACCTGGAAAAAAATTCCCCCCAAAAAAATTCCAAAAAAAGATGGCGGCACCCACGGACCGGCACCAACAGAACCGGTTCCGTGGCATCACCGTGAAATCACCAGCAGGTTGCTACCGGTTTGGGTGAACTGGTGCGAACCGGGAGGAACCCACCTCTGGTTTAGCCTCATCCGCGAAGTTTGGGATAAATGTTCTGTAAAAGTTAGCCAGCTTAAGAAAAGCTGTATGAGAGTTCTGCCATTCAAGCTCTGCTTGCACTTTATGGGATCCATTTGGACACCATCTGTGGAAATACAGTAATCCAAGAAAGCTAGCTGTTTCAGGTCCAAAGCACACTTTTCCAATTTCACAAAAAGGTGATTTTTCTCTTAATCTATACAAGACCTCCACACATAATGGTCATGCAGTTTATCATCTTCAGTGTAAATAAATAAATTTACCACAGATTTTTTGATTACATCAGAAAAAATCTGATTCATAAACTTAGAAAACATCTCCACAATTAAGCAATCTAAATGGCATCACGATATATTCAAACTTGCTATACCTGAAGTCAAAGACAGTTAAAAATTCATGACCATCTTTGACCCTAATGAGATTGTACACATTGCGAAAATACATGTACAACTTGGTAAAAATGTGCATACTTTGCAATTTAGCAAAAAAATCTGATATGAGGGACAGTGGATATTGGTCCCTCACCAACACAGCATTAATGTCTTCGTAGTCATGGACTGTCTTTAGGGGAAACTTCTTTTTATGGGTTATAAAGGTAGGTGCTGACGTTCTTGATTTTGAAAATATGATAAAGCCTTTTTGCAGGTTAGAATAAAAATACTGTTTCAAAGTTGATAGCTCCTTAACTAATATGGAATATTGTTTCTTAGCATGTATTTTAAATCCTGGGACGTAAAGTGAGTTGAGAAGATTAATGTAGGCACAACCACAGTTTCCTTTTTCCAAAGCTATTGTAAGATTGTAAAGTTTCAGCCACTCCAATCCCAAGACAATTTGAAAGCGAAGATGGCTTGTGATATACGGGATAACAGTTCAGTATGCTGGGCTGCTGTTATTCACATGGGGTCATGGCATGTGTAATCGGGCCTGTTTTCAAAGTTTGCCCATCTATTGTTTCTACTTGCATTGGAGTGGTCAGGTTGACTGTGAGGATCTGTAGGGCTTTGACTGTTGCAAAGTCTATAAAATTAGCTGTTGCCCCAGAATCCATTAACACTACAAATCCTTCTTCCTGACTCTGGGGTAGGGTCAAGGCAATGCAGAAATTTTCAGCAACGTGCCTTGATTTAGATGGTGTGGGGCCCTCTTTAATGTTTGAATAGTCCCTCCTATTGTGAGAGGGGCTGTTGTCATTTCCTGATTCTGAACTCTACATTCTTTCTCACACCCTGTCTGGGGGTTCTTTCTCCTCTTCTGGGGGCTCAGGTTGGGCTGGTTTTCACCATATGCCCAGATTCTCCACTCCAACAGAGTGCCAAGTCTCCACCTCTTTCTTCTAGGGTGGTGATTTCCTTGTCACCCCTATTTGTATGGGTTTTCCTCTCTCTGCTTGGTACCTGTCGTCAGGTACCTGTCTTGGGCATCCAAGTGGTTGCAAATCTCTTCCAAATACAAAGTTGGTAAGTTTGGTCCAAAGCCTATGAAACTCCTTGCCTTATGAGTTTGGTCATTCAGTCCTTATCTAAAAGCAACTAGAGCTTCCTCATTCTAGTCTATGTGGTTAGTTTGAATTCTGCTATATACAGTCAGACTTGAGCTGATGGATCCAGTGAGTCCTTTTTTATTGGATCTCTGAAGTTACCTCTGAAATTGACCATGAAGTTCTGATAGTTATCCATAATCAGGTCATTGTTTTTAATTATTAGAAGTGACCATTGACCTGCTGCAGCTGTCAGTACCTTCAGTACAAAGGAGATCCATGATCGGTTGGTTGAGAATTCTGCTGCTTGAGTTCTCATAAACAACTTACATCGTGTTACGAAGGCTTTCATCCTTTCTGATTCTCTTCCAAATCTTTCTGGCAAATTTCCATTAATTCTCTGTAACCTGGGTTGTACTACTGAAGCTGCTGTGGGTGCCAGGCCAAGGAGACTGCTGGCTGCACCAGATTCTGCACCTTTTGTATGCATTGTTTCTGTTAAATTGTATACTTCCTGTCAGCACCCATTATTGCTTGGTCAGCCATTGCTCCTGCTTGTGGGTTAGATCCTATGGCAGTTCTTTCCATTGCACTCTGGTTAAAATTTTGGCGAGTTGAGAAGACTAATGTCAGGTATTAAAAAAAACCAGGAATACACATGTATGTTCAGATGTATTGCTAAAAGCTAATTCACTAACTTCTCAACTAATGATCAGCACATAGTTAGAGTTAGATAAGGGGCAATGAATGACATTCAAGATTGGTTGGACTTCATTCTTTTGTAGCTATGTAAGAATTCTAAACTGATACCTCACTTCACTCCAACTCCTGATAGTTATAGGAGAGTCTCTCTCCTACAGTATTGCATATTTTTTTTAAACAAAACAAAACAAAACGATTCAAGAATGAAATGAATGATATTTGAGAAACAGTATGTTAGATCATACTTGGAAGTATACTTATACAGAGTAAACTCTTATTTGCATACCATCTTTGCAGAGGCACAATCATTATGTTGCAAAATGGGTTGGAACAATGCTATTTATCATTTAATAATTAAGCATAAAAGCCTAATTACTTCAGAACAGAGGCATATGTTTCCTGTAGCCAGTATTCATTACTTTTATGAACCCAATGAATATATGCAGTATATTATTTTATTAGAAAGAAAAATATTTATGATCAGTAAATTCAATTAAGGCAAATGAGTATAGAATTGTGGCTTTCTATTTCAATTCTATAAGCACATTTGTACAGGTAAAGCCTAAAGAAGTTTACAACTAAAATGTATGCGTAGAAGATTATATACTGACACCACTATTTAAATGATGTCTCCTGGAACAATGTTATTAAAACTCCCCAGAATGCAACTTGCAGTTTAAATTGACAGGTGGCTAACTTGGTAAAGACATAATATAGATGGAACCAAAATGCAGCTATATGCATTTAAGTGCAGCAGTAAAAATATAAAGTAGAGTTGGCCCACATAATTTGTTGTGCCCATAGTATATAGCAGTGATGGCGAACCTATGGCACGTGTGCCACAGGTGGCACGCGGAGCCATATCTGAGGGCACGTGAGGCGTTGCCCTATGTCAGCTCCATGATTTTCGGCCTTCTGGAGGGCAGGGGGGAAGGTCATTTTCGCCTTCCCCAGGCTTCAGGAAAGCCTCCAGAGCCTGTGGATGGCGAAAAATGGACCCAACGGCCCAAACAAACTTCCGGTTGGGCCCTTGGGCTGTTTTTCACCCTCCCCAGGCTTCAGGAGGCTTTCCTAAAGCCTGGGGAGGGTGAAAAACAACCCAAGGGCCCTTGGATCTGTTTTTTGCCATCCACAGGCTCTGGAGGCTTTGCTGAAGCCTGGGGAAGGCGAAAACGACCTCCACCCGCTCTCCGGAAGGCCAAAAATCAGCTGGAATCCGTTTTTCGCCATCCACAGGCTCCGGAGGCTTCAGTGAGTCCTGCGTGCATGAGCGGGGGGGCAGCATGGGGGGTTGTGCGCGCATGCATGGGGTGGCATTGCATTATGGGTGTAGGCACGTACACGCGCACTACCGGGCATGCGCACGCCCTTTTGGCACCCGAGCAAAAAAAGGTTTGACATCACAGGTATATAGTATATCAGCAATTAATAAATGCTACTATTAGTAGTAAATAGAAATATTTAGCTACCAAAAGTACTTATTGAAATCAATTCACATAGATTTTTGTACCATTAATTTTTATAATAAAAAAGATAAAGTGCTGCACTGGTTTTACTAAGTTTTACTGGTTTTAACTAAATAGCACATGAATACAAACATATCAAACATGCAGACTCTTATTCATCACATGACAAGCCAATGCCTGACTCAGAAGACAGATTAATGCCCGTCACTTTTCTGGGAAATAAAAAACATGGCTTGAAAGAGGTGCAGGGTATATAATATTCTATAGAAAAGGAAAAGCCAAGAAAAGTTAGCAATCACCAATATATGTTCTGTCATTTGAATACTATCAAGCCCAGCCAGCATGGCCAATGATGAGTGATAAAATACCTTTTAAGTTCAGCAGAATCTGGATACATTGCTATGTGATAATAGCTGAGTTTTAACTCCTGCAATAAGGCCATAGATAGTCAAAAAAGTAAAACACCTATTGACTGTTACTTTTCCTAGCCCTTTATATTGTTACCCCCTTTCTCTTTCTCTATCTTTGGATTTATTCCTACTGATGTAGATTCAAATCAATAGACCTTTTTCATCAGCAGGTGATAATCAACCAACCACCAGGGGGAAGTAGACAATAGGTAGAAGGCTTAAACTTCATGCATCTACCTAATACTCTGCCTGTTCTTTGTTTAAAATGTTGCTAAATTTAGGTCATTTTCTACTGCATTCTTCCCAGACACACTTGCATGCAATACATGATGGCTGACTGTTCTCTGGAGATGCTTTTTTTGCCCATTCTTATATTTCATGACAATAAATCTCTTTTCTGTTATAAAGTAATAAAACTTGCTTCATTAATCCTTAGCTAATATAGATTTTCATTCCCAGGAACACATATATACAGAACACATAAATGTCTAACAAGGTTGTAGGTTTTGAACTGAGGTGCAAAGAGATTCCTTAAAGAAGAGAGAAAAGGCAAGTCTCAACAGCTAAAGGAAAGATTCAAAAAGAAAGTGGGAAGCATTCAGTATGAAGTCTAAAATTTCACCCAGTAGAAAAACTAGAGAGACTATCATTCTTCCTCTGGTCATTCATGATAAAAACAAAGAAAGAATCATCTTTATGCTGTACAAAGGGAGTCCAATAGAAACATAGCAAGACAGGAGAAGTTGGGATATTGCAAGGAAGAGAACAGCTGGGATTATCTGTCTGGTGAAAGCGAGTCTGTTACTGTGTTCCCATTATTCTCAAGTTAAATTCCCACACTTAGGAATGTTCACATGCACAAAAGGAACACTTCACCAACACCTATTTGGATGAGTCTTCTCTCTTTGGTCTCCTTCCTGCCACTAGCCCTTCATCAGTCTTAATGAGCCAACAACTGTTGGTGAGCTTCCACAAGCTTAGCACAGCTGTTTTCAGCCTAATTGGCTCCATATGTCTTTGGCAGTCTTCCTTCTGTTCTACCTGTTGTCTGAACTTTTAAAATATTTCATTTGTCAACTGAAGGCTAAATTCTCCCTCTCTGCAATATACATACCTTCCAGCCAAATTTCAGAAGGCCAAGACTGCAAATTCTTTCAGTGTCTCAGGGAAGATGAGCTATCTTTGTTGGCTCAATGTTTGCCATTTTTGTCCACCCCAAGTATTATATCTTTGAAGAATTAAGTGCTAGACAAACAGCTGTGATTAAAAAAAAAGTATATGTTGTTCAAAATAATAAAGCACTATCTTCTCATTTCTCTAGACTATTTTATTTTTATAAGACTGAATACTTTCTTTGATCTGCTTCCTTCCCAAGCTCTTCCTTCTTATGTAAGCTATTTTTTTTCTAATCTATCCTATTTAGTTGCCACCCACCAATTTATGATAGCTGATGAAATTCAGAAGCATTGAATGTGGTAGTTTGGACATATCAGTCACATGGCACAATGCCAATTTCCTTATTGATAGCTTTGGAAATCACATCCTGTGGACTGGAAAGTGTAGTAATCAGCTCACTTGGCTGAAGAAAGTGGAAAAATATCTAGTTAAATTGATTCAACCATATATAAGGGAAACAACAGATCTGCAACAAATAAAAATGAAAAAATATGCCATAGGTTGTCAGCATACCAATAGTGCCTACACCTGTATATGAGTTTTGCTGTGTGTAATTTCCAGGTGTGGTAAACAAAACAAAACACAAGACAATCAAGAAATGAAAAATGTGCACTGAAAAGAAAAGAAAACCAACACATATACACATATTATCCCACCCAGTCGAGTACATTGCAATATTGGTTCCCACACCTTGCAAAATAACCCCCTCCAATTTTAAACTAGTAAATCTATTTGCAAATTATTGATCTGACTTCTATATACTATATCAGTGACAAAGTAGTTGACAATGACAACAGGAAAAACAATAATAATAAAAAGACAAGGTTAAAGTTTCAAAATCCTCTGTTAACAAACTTATTGTAGTCAACTCGTAGAAAATTTACTGCAGCATCTTATCTATCCCAAATTATCCCAAAAATTAAGAGTAATTCATCCTGGATCAAATATCCATATATGTTTCTTAATGCCATTTCTTATCAATTGTTCTCTAATTAAATGTAATAAATTCAGTCTGTCTACCATAGTCAATCTTCCCAACAAAGTCCAAATAGAAGTGATTTCCAGTTAAGCAGGGTCAATAAATACATTCTCCAATCTTCCTCTGTCCTAGGAAAAAATAATTTGTTATTTCTCCATTAAGGCAGGCTTCTAGTATTGTAAAAGAATGCAGGCTTGAATTATGCAGTCAGCTCAGTTAGTTTTCCATCTCTTTGGTCTGCAACTTTCAAATAAGATTCCTTTTGTGAATATAACTTGTCCAAAGCTACATATCTCTGAATATTTTCCATGGCCATTATTATCTCATCAAGCTTTTAAAAAAAACCTTTCAACTAAAGATTGCATGTTACTAAAAAGTCTTTTCTCAGATTTCGGCCACGGTTGCTTGTCTGTAATCTGATACATTATTGCTCTGTGTAACTTAATCAGGGAACAAAGAATGCTGAAGCAGAAAGAAAGAGGAAAGATATTTTCTGGATATTTGAATCCAAGATTAAAAGAAAAATAAAAAAAAAAACTCCAAATATTTTGCAAATGCAAAAAAATGCAAAAACCCTGTGGTGATAGTCCAATATTAATGTAAATCAAATGAAAGCACTTCACCATCCAATACCACACCATGTTTCCTTATGGAGAAAATTAAAGTTATTCAAAACAACAACATAAACCAAAGGGAAAAAGTAAAAAAGAACAACTACAGTCCAGCAGGGAGATAAAATAAATCAGCATTCAACCAGCCAGTCAACATTTAAAGATAAAAGCAAAGTGGAACAGAAAAATTAAAAAGTGAAGTTAAAACCCAGGCATGCTTATAAAATGACCTGCCAAGAGAAAGATGGACTTGCCCAGTGACTTTCCGACTGCTCCCAAAGGGAACTGGAATCTTCAAAACTCCCCTTCCAAGATAGGTCTACAGCCATCCAAAAGTGATCATGGGTCTTTTCAAAGTGTTCCCATTCAAATCCAGGGAGCAGCACTGCCAGATAATCAGCTTTGGCAGCAAGATCAGCATATCATTGGCAAAAAAAAAAAACCTCTTACCATTCAGCAGCCATCTTGGGGAGGAGTCCCTCACAGAGTTGTTGTTGTAGGGAAGATAGGACCAGGAGTATTAGGTATGTTTGCCACCTTAGGTTATATATTTTTTTAAAAGGCAGGAATATAAAACAGCTTATATCCCGCAATGATACCTTTAATATTATTAAACAATAACATCTGTCTATCCCAGATCCTTTGTTAAAAATCAATAGATGGATTAAAGTGCCAAATACAGTCTAAACATCTGGCTAATTGTGTGACCAACCATAATAATAAGGTGACGGACAATACCATAGGATATTTTTGAATATTAGATACATTTATATTGATTAAATAGAATACAGCTATGTTTCCCCTTCATGGTTTAAATCCTGAAGGCATTGTATGAAGGAATGTATTGTTTGTTTGTTTGTTTGTTTGTTTGTTTGTTTGGTTGGTTGGTTTGTTTGTTTGATTGATTGATTTATGTGCTGCAAATCTTATCCAGAGTCAACTCTGGGTGACTTACAAACATTAAAACCGAAACCAGTAAAAGATAAAACAGTAATAGCAATAATCATAGTTATACTAAAACGTTATCATTAAAATTGGTGGGGAAAGGAGCATGAACACCACAGGGGGCCATGGGGTCTTCTGTCATTCCACTAACCACCTCCAGAGTGATACTCCCTCTTGGGGCCATAGGCCCACTTGTAGAACCAGGTCTTCAGGCCTTACAGAAGGTCAGAATGGTCAGTGCAGATGTCACCTCAGGGGCTATGATGTTCCACGGGACAGGAGGAGAGAAGTTTTTTCTCTTGGCCCTGCCCACTGGAATTCCTTGGCTGATGGAGTCCTTAGCATGCCCTCCATGCTGGCAAAGTAGGTGGATCAACACCATTGAGATGTTTATGCTGCAACAGTGTATTTTCAGGGAAAGGAGTGCCTCAATTTTTTTCTGTTGCAACAAATATCTTGTCTATTTTTATCTCCCTCAGGACCCCATTGATATTAATCAAAGCTTTTCACAATAAAGTGGGAATATGGTAAAGTCTTAACAAATCAGAATCAGTCACAGGAGTGTCAACACAGTGCAAACATAGAATAGAATAGAATAGAATAGAATAGAATAGAATAGAATAGAATAGAATAGAATAGAATAGAATAGAATAGAATAGAATAGAATAGAATAGAATAGAATAGAATAGAATAATAGAGTTGGAAGGGACCTTGGAGATCTTCTAGTCCAACCCCCTGCTTAGGCAGGAAACCTACACCACTTCAGACAAATGGTTATCCAACATCTTCTTAAAAACTTCCAGTGTTGGAGCATTCACAACTTCTGGAGGCAAGCTGTTCCACTGATTAATTGTTCTAACTGTCAGAAAATTTCTCCTTAGTTCTAAGTTGCTTCACTCATTGATTAGTTTCCACCCATTGCTTCCAGTCCTGCTTTCAGGTGATTTGGAGAACAGGTTGTCTTTTCTTTGTGGAAGCCCCTTAGCTATTGAAATACTGCTATCATGTCAACCCTAGTCCTTCTTTTCATCAGACTAGAGCCCGTGATGACAAACCTATGGCACGTGTGGTGCCATATCTGAGGGCACGCGAGGTGGCACGCAGAGCCATATCTGAGGGCACGCGAGGCGTTTCCCTATGTCAGCTCCAGCGCA
>QLTV01000602.1:289946-305530 GCA_003457575.1 Thermophis baileyi | reverse complement strand
ATCCAAAAGGCTAAGCAGCTCAGCCCATGCCTGAATTGAATGTTAACTCCTGACCAAATCATCCAGCCTGATTACCTTGCCATTCCAGAAGCTCCATGCCTCACAAACACCAGCACCGACTTCTGCTACACTGAACCACTGCTCCAAAGTAGGTCCAAAGATCCTCTGAGTCTACACAGATTTTACATCTTCCAAACATCAACATCAGTGAACAACTACTATGCCAGCAGAATTTGATTTCAAAATACGACTTCAGCAACAGAGTGATCAATGCCTGGAATTCACTACCTGACTCTGTGGTTTCTTCCCCAAACCCAAAATACTTTAACCTTAGACTGTCTACTGTCGACCTCACCCCATTCCTAAGAGGTCTGTAAGGGGTGTGCATAAGCGCACCAGCGTGCCTACCGTCCCTGTCCTACTGTCCTATTGTCCTCATCTATCTGTATTCACNAACCCGCTCCAACCTCGACTGCAGAAAATACGACTTCAGCAACAGAGTGATCCATGCCTGGAATTCACTACCTGACTCTGTGGTTTCTTCCCCAAACCCAAAATACTTTAACCTTAGACTGTCTACTGTCGACCTCACCCCATTCCTAAGAGGTCTGTAAGGGGTGTGCATAAGCGCACCAGCGTGCCTACCGTCCCTGTCCTACTGTCCTATTGTCCTCATCTATCTGTATTCACCTTGATTATGTTTATGTTTATACCTATACCTGCTATCTTGTACATGTTTGACAAACAAACAAATAAATAAATAAATAAATAACAGAAAAGGGCAAAACTCTCTTTTTAATATTAAAAGAAAAATAAAATAAAACCAAACCAAACCAAACAGTGTCCTAATTATGGAGAGGAGTTATACGTATTGATTAAATATTTAGACAATTCTGTCTTACAGAATTTCAGAATATCAAACTATTTTTAAAATGTTTAAATGTTTAATTACTACTTATATTTCCCCAGCCCAAATAAATCCTACTATTATAGAAGTATCACTTTATATTTAGAATTTTCTGAGATCAAATTCTATACAGGAGTCTATACAAGAGTCTAAGGAGGAATGTTATGCTCCAAACTGGAATGTTATTTTTAAATTCCTTTGGACAATGAAAGGCAGGAAATGCTTATCACATTCATAGATAACAAAATCCTGAACAGGATAGCTAAGATTAAAGGAAACAGAAAATGACATATATATTTCATTATATGTAATAAAATTTAACAAAATTTTAAAATAACAAAATAAAAGCTTTGGGCCAACACAGATAAGAGGATTAGGTTCTCATCTCTGTTATCCAGTTTTCAGAGGTGGAATCATCAATACCCAAACAGAAGCTGTATGTAAGTCTAAGTGCTATTGCTATTATAAAACAGTGGTTCTCAACCTTTCTAATGCCACGACCCCCCCGTGACCCCCCCGCCGCGTGCGATGAGGTGACAAAGGGGGCGTGGCACCAGGGGTGAAATGTTCCCGGTTCGGGCGTGCCTGCGTGTCGCCGGACAGCCGGTAGCGACGGAGACTTCGCCCGGACGCCGCCATTTGGGTTCTTTTACCCTCTGTGCATGTGCAAAGCATTCTGCGCATGCGCAGAGGGTAGAAGAACCCAAATGGCGGCGTCCAGGCTACCAGCTGTCCGGCGACCCGCAGGCACGGCCGAACCGGGACCTTTTCACTCCTGCAGTGACGGTGGCACCAAAATGGCGGGCTAACGTGCACGGCGACCCCTGTGAAATGGTCGTTCGACCCCCAAAGGGGTCGCGACCCACAGGTTGAGAACCGCTGTTATAAAAAGAGGAGTTTGATAAGTATAACTACTTATGTGGTGGTAGAGTTGCTGAATACATTTAAGTAGATATTTAGCCATTTACTTAAATGGCTATTATAACTATTAATTTCATGTGCATTCCTGTTTGTATGGCCACTTCCAAATACATGATGAGAGGGTGGATGAAGAATTCTATTGAAGTTAATGCTATTTATTCTTATTGATATGGATTTGATTAAGTTAAAGATATAACTTGGGTTAATTTGGCTGAAGTTTTTTTCTTCAGTTCCTAAATAATCTATCTAGACTTTACAATGCATCTTTATTATTATACATTTGAAAAAGCCGAATGCTTCACAAATATTTCTTTTACTAGCATTTGCATTTATTTAGATTTAATTTGCTGATGTTTCCTGATTTTAATTATTTATTTAGCTTGCACTTTTAAAATTGGAAGTTTCTTCAGGAACCAGTGGCCACAGGTGTCAACTACATTGACAAGAAAATGATGAACCTGGTTTCACACTAATAGAGGTCTTGGCCTTTCATACTTTTGTCATGATATCAGTCCAAATATGTAAGTCACATAATTTGGGTCATGATGTTACCATACTTTGATCAATTGCTCCATGGATGCCTATGCCACTGATTGAAAAGATACCTTCTCCAAATTATATATCCTTCCAACTAATTTTGTCCCAAGCAACTACAAAGAAATGTCATTAATAATTCACAAACACGCAGACACATACACAACAAATGACTAGTTGAAAAAATGAAATCCTAAGCTTTAATGGTATAAAAGAACACCAGGGGGAGCTCTTTGCCTGCTGTTGAGTTGCTGAGCATGAATCCCTGTGCATACACATCTGCAAAGAAGTAGAAAACCAATTTCTATCTAGCTTACAATTGCTGATTTGACTGTGCTTTTCTGAACAAAAAGGCCCGTTCCAGACAAAAGCAACCAGAGAATTTTGCAGGAGTAGAATAATTGTTCTCATTCTATTATTGTCCCACTTGTTTTAAAAAAAAAATAGTCCCAATAAACTGGAAGGAAGGAGGAAACTGCAAGGGAAAAAAAAAACAATAATTTTCAAGTGGGGAATTATAAAGGTGAATCATTTATTAGAAGATACTGGGCCAGTTCTGCCTGTTATCATCTCCTGTGATGTATGTTATGGCTGCTGACTGTACTACTAACATTTATTTGTTGGAATAAATGATGCCAATTCTCTCTTCCCTTCAATTCAAGTTAGGGTTCCTTTAAAATTTACTCCACAGCAGCATTTTTTATTTAATAAGGTTATTATTCTTATTCTTGTAAAGATGAACCCCAAGTCCAGTATATTTTCCATTTTTTGTTTTTGTTTTCTTATATGCCCTCTAAACTTTACATACGTACACACACACTTCAATTATAATTGTAAAAATACTTGTAGTTCCTAAAATGGTGGGGATGTGTGTACACCCATGCAATAATATTGGTCACTGACTTCAATAAAACAATGATCAACAACCCATCCGGAAATCTCTACATGATTTCCTGATACTCTTCCATATCTATGTTTGGTTAAAGTTCAGTCTTTTAGCTCATTTGTAGTCTCTGCTTTCAGTTGAGCTCAACTTCATAAATCACAAAGTAATAAGAGAGACAATATATGAACCAGCCAAAGGAGAATTTTTAGTCAGATTAGTTTGGTGGGGAGTTCACATATCCTTAAATCTTTCTCCTTGAAATAAAGGGATTTAAACGTGCAGCTTTCTTACCAGCTGCTTTGGAGCAGTAGTAGCCACACCAGAGTTGGGGGAACAACAGTACTGACCCCATGCCTTCCCTTCCCTACTACAGGAGCAATCAAGGCTGCTCTTTACCTGCTATCTCCCCACAGAGCATGGTGGAAATTCCCGCCATTCATTAAAGCTAGCTCTGTCCTTAGCGGTCAAGTGACAATCAAAAGAGCAGGTGCATTTTTAAACATTTATTTATTCCACTCTCCCACTGAGTGGCACTGTGGGAAAGAAGGAGTGCTCAAATGCCACCAGCAGCTGTTCTTTGGCATCACACCTGCTGTTGGGCCACCCACTTGAAGGCACAGCAGCCAAAACACCATCCATCCTCTCTCTTCACTTGTGCAGATCCTAGTCCTTGTGGTGGCCTCCCAACACTCATTTCACCTTCTGAGGAGAAGGGTGTGGGAGAAAATGCTATGAAGAGTATTAGCGACTGAAGACGACGCTTTTGAAGACTGCCTGATGTCTTCTTCTCTACCTGCCCTTACCCGGAGAGACCAAACTGCAGCACCTCATAAGAAAGAAGATGGTCTTTACTACTAACGGTTCCTTGCCCAGACTTTAGAGGCAACTACAGCCATTGCCTTCTGATTTTTTTTTTACTGGACCAGGCTGGGAGCTGTGAATAACTGGAGGCCCCTCCACCAAAGGCAGGATGCATCACTTTCACTCCCTCCCTTAAGCACTGATCCTAGTCCGCAGGAAAAAAAAATTGACCAACAGAAGAGTGTACATTATGCACGGAATGGATGATGCGAACTGAAATCCTACACATCTGGAAGCTGCAGGTGAGGTAAAACTTGTCCTGCTGTGCAAGAAAGCAACTTCGGCCAAACTTTTTATTCTCGCGCGGGTCCTGTGAGATCATTTAAAGCAATCCACCCCCATCCAACGGAGAGGAAATAGTTAAAATTAAATCCGCGTCGCCCCTTTCCAGACGTGCTGGTTTAATAATCCCTTTCGGATTTATTGTTGATTGCGGCCATTCAATGTGGATTTAGCCCCCCCCCCCAATCCTTTCCTTTCTCTCTCTCTCTCTCTCTCTCTCTCTCTGTGCAAAGCTGACATCTAAGCAAGGAGAATTCCCAGCTTCCCGGCCCCGGTTCTCCCCCCCCCCAAAAAAAGCCTAGCAGACCAGATTTCCCCGTCTCCGCCTCGTGCCCTCCCCCACCCCGGCTGCCAATTTATTTGATTGACACCCTGTAGAGCCATTGGGGCTCAGGTCAAAAAAGGGGAGAGCTTCTCGAAGGCAGGAGATGGAGGCGGAGCCTCGATTTACTCCGACTCAATGACAAGAAAGGTGGGCGGGGTGGGAGATGACAGACCAATTGGAGGCGGAGATGAAGATAGCGCGGACCCGCAGGGGGAGGGGGGAGTCGCCTCTGAAAGTAAAGAGGGAAGAGCTCAATGAGTACCGTACAAAGTTTCTGCCTGGCTCGCTGCTGTGCGGTGTGTGCGGGCAGGAGGCTTCCCCCCCCTTTCTTTTCTTCCCGCGGAATCAAGCAGCTCATCAGAGGGTCCGAGGGGGCTCGCAACGCCGAAGCGAGAGGCTGCATTTAATGTCTTCCAAGGCAAACCTTCGGAATTACAAAAGTGGGCAACTGATTTTAACAGAGTAAAGGACCGGTTGCTTTCCTTCCCCGCTTCATGCTTCCTTTCTGTCTGGCTCTCTCGCATCCACGGTGGGATCCCTGCCCTGCCCTGCCCTTCACTGCCTTTCTTTCTTTCTTTCTTTCTTTCTTTCTTTCTTTCTTTCTTTCTTTCTTTCTTTCTTTCTTTCTTTCTTTCTTTCTTTCTTTCTTTCTTTCTTTCTTTCTTTCTTTCTTTCTTTTCTTTTTCACACTCTTCCCTTTCCCCCCTTCCTCTCCCGAGAGAAAACGCTGAGCTCAGCGAATTTGCATAAGCGGCTCGCTGTCAGAGCCCAGCCTGGACCCGAGCTGGTGCGCCCAAGGAGCTACGGAGGAGCGGCTCGCTTTAGCCGAGGCGAGAACTTTTGTTTAACAATGCCCGGCAGCAGCCTGGACTGCGCGTACGTCCCCAAAGTCTTCGACCGGCGGCGGCAACTCAAGCTTCGGCTGGACGGAGAAAGAGAAAAGTAAGCTACGGAGCAGCAGCAGCAGCAGCAGCAGCCCGTAAGTGAAGGAGGGGACTGCTGGCCCTTCTCCCCTTTGGAAGGCGGTTTCAGTTGCCTGCCAGCAAAGCCGGGAGGCAGGAGGGAACTCGGCTCAAATACTCTCCCACTCACCGGGCATTTTGTGGAAGGGAACCGGCTCCCCGTCCTTTTGCGCCGACCTCGGGGGCTGTGGAGTGTTGTCGGGCATGCAAACGCTCCCCGCCCGCACAAGTAGCTGGAGGAGGGGAACTGGGATCAGCCTGCCTCTCGTTAGGAGGCAGCAGCAGCAGCGGCTCCTGGACCCTCCGCCGACTCTTCGCATTGCGCTGGCCTTCGTATGCAGCGGGGAGAGAGAGAGAGAGAGAGGGCGAGAGATGCCCGCGGTGGCGGAGGCGTTGACAGCCCTTCCCTTCCACCTGAGCGCTCCGGGTAATGTGGATTGACGCTGCTTGCCCGACGCTCGCTGGACTTTCCGCCTTGCTGGGTTGGTTTGCCTCCTTGGTTTGCGGGCCGACCTGGACTGTGGCTGTTAGACGGATTTGCTTCACTTTCCCACGTTGTCCCTCATCTGCATCATGGGCTGCTGCGGGGTGGGCAGCGCCTCTTCTACTTTGCTCCCCTGCCTTGTGACCTTCCTGCTGCTGCCGCTTCCGGCCTCCACTGAGCCCAGGCAGCTTTTCAAGGTGTTGGAAGAGCAGCCACCAGGCACCTGGATAGGTACCATTGCCACCCGTCCAGGCTTCACCTATCGCTTAAGTGAGCACCATGCTCTTTTCTCCATAAATGCTACATCCGGAGATCTGCACACACTTGCCACTATTGACCGTGAGAGCCTGACCAATGATGTGATGGACCTTGTGGTGCTTTCCAGCCAGCCGACATACCCGAGTGAAGTGCGCATCATGGTGCTTGACCTCAACGACAATGCACCTGTCTTCCCAGATCCTTCTATTGTGGTGACTTTCAAGGAGGACACAGGTAGCGGCCGACAGCTTATATTGGACACAGCTACTGATGCAGACAGTGGGACCAATGGGGTGGACCACGGCTCTTACCGCATTGTGGATGGCAATGAAGAGGGCCGATTCCGACTTAACATCACTCTTAATCCTAGTGGAGAAGGGGCCTTCCTGCACTTGGTCTCTCGTGGTGGGCTGGATAGGGAAGCTACTTCTGCCTATCAGCTGCTGGTGCAGGTAGATGACAAAGGGGAACCTCAGAGACATGGATTCCTACAAGTCAATGTCACTGTTCAGGATATCAATGACAACCCACCTGTTTTTAGCCAGACTCTCTACCAAGCTCGAGTGCCTGAGGATGCACCAGTTGGGGCCAGTGTTCTTCAGGTGACGGCAGCAGATGCTGATGAGGGCACCAATGCTGACATCCAGTATCGTCTGGAAAGGGCAGAGAGTACTGGAGGAGATGGAAGTGGGATGCTTCCTTTTGAGGTGGACCCTGAAAGTGGGGTCATCCGTATCCGGGAGGTTCTGGACTATGAATCTCAACGGCAGTACTCACTAACAGTTCAGGCTATTGACCGTGGAGTACCAGCTTTGAATGGCCGTGCTGAAGCGCTAATCCACCTGCTTGACGTGAATGATAATGAGCCAAGGGTCAAATTTCGCTACTTCCCAGCCACCTCCCGTTTTGCCTCTGTAGATGAGAATGCAGCACCTGGCACAGTTGTGGCATTGCTGACTGTGAGTGATGCTGATTCACCAGCAGCCAATGGGAATATTTCTGTATCCATCTTGGGTGGGAATGAACAGCGCCATTTCGAGGTCCAGAGCAGCAAAGTACCCAATCTCAGTCTTATCAAAGTGGCAGCTGCTCTTGACCGAGAACGCATTCCTACCTATAATCTCACCGTGGCTGTGACTGACAACTTCGGAAGTTCTCCTCCATCACCTGATTCAATCCCTTCTTCCCTGAGTCCAGATGGAGCCTCTCCTGCCCCAGTGAGCCGTTCTTCTGTGGCCAGCCTTGTCATCTTTGTGAATGATATCAATGATCACCCACCTGTTTTTGGGCAGTCGGTATATCAAGTCAATATTAGTGAGGAAGTACCACCAGGCAGTTATGTACAGGGCTTAAGTGCTACAGATCATGATTCTGGTCTTAATGCCAACCTGAAGTACAGCATAGTTTCTGGAAATGAGTTGGGTTGGTTTTGTATTAGTGAACACAGCGGCCTAGTTACTACTAAGAGCGCTGATACTGTCATGGCTACATCTCTGCTAGGTATTTCTGGTCAAGGCATGGCAGCATCTGGTGGGCTGGACCGGGAAATAGTTTCACAAGTGGTGCTGAACATTAGTGCCCGTGATCAGGGTGTGCAACCTAAAATTTCCTTTGCAAAACTGGTAGTGAATATCCTGGATGTTAATGATGAAAAGCCCCAATTTAGTAAGCCAGATGGGTATCATGTTTCAATAGCAGAGAATACACCTCCGGGAACTGAGTTGCTAGTACTCACTGCTGTGGATGGTGACTTGGGTGACAATGGGACTGTGAGATTCATCTTGCAAGAGAGCGAAATTGGGGGAAATTCGGGTGGTTTTCCAATAGTTAGTTGGGGAGCCTTTCGCTTGGATCCTGTTTCAGGTAGACTTAGCACAATCTCACAGTTAGACAGGGAAGAACAAGAACTCTACTCGCTGCATGTCCTGGCCACTGATCTGGGCAATCCTGTTCTCTCTTCAGTAGCTCTGGTCAATGTGAGCTTGCTTGATGTGAATGATAACAGCCCCTTATTCTACCCTATCCAGTATTTTGCTCACATCCAAGAAAACGAACCTGCAGGCAGCTACGTTGTCACTGTGTCTGCCAGTGATCCAGATCTTGGACTCAATGGCAGAGTTAGGTATAGTATCTCAGCAGGAGATACTTCCAGGTTTCAAATTCATAGTCAGACAGGGGTCATCACCACGAAAACCACGCTAGACAGAGAGGAAAAAACTGCTTACCAATTACAAGTAGTAGCCAGTGATGGTGGCAATTTGCAGTCACAGAATCAGGCCATAGTTACAGTCACTGTTTTGGACACTCAGGATAACCCCCCAGTATTCACCCAGGAAATCTACAGCTTTGTGGTGTTTGAAAATGTTGCCCTGGGTTATCATGTTGGCAGTGTTTCTGCCCACAGTATGGATCTCAACATCAACATCACATATCTGATCACTACAGGTGACCAAAAGGGTATGTTTGAAATTAACAAAATGACTGGCTTGATCACCACTGCTAGTATTATTGACAGGGAAGAGCAAGCATTTTACCAGCTGAAAGTAGTGGCCAGTGGTGGAACAATAACTGGAGATGCGCTGGTCAATATAACGGTTAGAGATTTAAATGACAATTCACCCCACTTTCTTCATGCAGTGGAAAGTGTAAATGTGGTTGAAAATTGGAACACGGGGCATACCATTTTCCAAGCCAAAGCTGTTGACCCTGATGAAGGTGCAAATGGCATGGTTGCTTACAGCCTAAAACAAAATCCTAAAAATCTGTTTAGTATTGATGAACAAAGTGGTGCTATCAGTTTGACAGGGCTTCTTGATGTAAACGATGGGTCTTATCAAGTGGAGATTATGGCCTCTGATTTGGGAGTTCCAGAACGTTCCTCTAGTTTCATTTTAACTGTCTCTGTTCATGATGTAAATGATAATCCACCAATATTTGACCAGCTTTCTTATGAAGTCGTTATTTCTGAACTGGAGCCTGTGAATTCCAGATTTTTTAGCGTGCATGCTTCTGACAAGGATTCAGGTACAAATGGTGAAATAGCTTATAACATAATTGAAGGAAATACAGGAGATGCCTTTGGCGTATTTCCAGATGGCCAGCTGTACATAAAAAGTGAACTAGACCGTGAAGTTCAGGACAGATATACACTACTGATTGAGGCTTCTGACAGAGCAGTAGAACCACTCAGTGCCACGGTAAATGTTACTGTTATTCTGCAAGATGTAAATGACAATAGACCACTGTTTAACAGCACCAATTATGTTTTTTATTATGAAGAGGAACAGAAAGGTGAATCCTTTGTAGGTAAAATAAGTGCTGTTGACAAAGATTGTGGATCTAATGGAGAAGTCAGATATTTGTTTGCACACATGCAGCCTGATTTTGAATTGAATGCTCTAAGTGGGGAAATAACAAGTACTCATCAGTTGGACAGAGAATCCCTGATGAGACAAAGGGGAGCTGCTGTATTTACACTTACAGTTATTGCAGTAGATCAAGGGTTGCCAAAGCCTTTGAGAGATCAGGCAATAGTGCAGGTGTACTTGAAGGATATAAATGATAATGCACCAAAGTTTTTGAAAGAACTGTACCAAGCAACAATATCAGAATTAGCCCCAAACCTAACACAAGTTTTAAGAGTTTCTGCTTCAGATGTCGATGAAGGTAATAATGGACTAATCCACTATTCTATAATTGAAGGAAATGAAGAAAACCAGTTTGCGATAGACACTGGCACTGGCCAGGTGACTTTAATTGGGAAATTGGACCATGAAGCTACTGCATTTTACTCACTTACTATCCAAGCAGTGGATTCTGGGACAGATCCCCTTAGCTCCCTTTCTATGCTGAACATCAATGTGTTGGATGAAAATGACAACAGTCCTTCATTCCCTAAAACTGTTTTATTTGTTGATATCTTGGAAAACATGAGAATTGGTGAACTTGTAACTTCAGCCACTGCTACAGACTCAGATTCAGGTGACAATGCTGACCTTAATTATAGTATTACAGGAACGAATAATCATGGAACTTTTAGCATCAGTCCTAATACTGCCAGTATTTTCCTTTCAAAAAAGTTGGATTTTGAAACACAGTCATTGTATAAACTAAACATAACAGCAAAAGACAAAGGGAGGCCTCCTCGGTCTTCTACCATGTCAGTTGTAATATATGTCAGGGATTATAATGACAACCCACCCGTGTTTCCAGCTGGAGACATATTTAAGTCTATTGTTGAAAACATTCCTATTGGGACCTCGGTCATTTCTGTAGTGGCTCATGATCCTGATGCAGATATTAATGGGCAGTTGGCATATACAATCATCCAGCAGATGCCAAGGGGAAACCATTTCCATATAGATGAAGTCAAAGGAACAATATATACAAGTGCTGAAATAGACCGTGAATTTGCTAATCTCTTTGAATTAACAGTCAAAGCCATGGATCAGGCTGTGCCCATCGAATCTAGAAGATTTGCTTTGAAGAATGTGACAGTTCTTATAACTGACCAAAATGACAATGTTCCAACTTTTGTATCCCCAAATGCTCTGGCTGTAGAACCTTCTGTTGTAATAGGTACAGTCCTAACTACAATTGTGGCTGCCGATCCTGATGAAGGAGCAAATGGGGAGGTTGAATATGAAATAATTAATGGAGTCACAGACATATTTATTCTGGATCGCTACAGCGGAGAACTGAGAGTGTCATCAGCTTTAGTGCCATCCCAGATTATGTACAGCTTCATCATTTCAGCCACAGACCTTGGCCCTGAGAGAAGAAAATCAACCACTGAGATGACTGTAATTCTACAAGGACTTGATGGCCCTATTTTCACACAACCAAAATATATTACCATTTTAAAAGAAGGCGAACCTATTGGGACAAATGTGATATCCATTGAAGCAGCTAGTCCTGGAGGGCCAGAAACTCTAGTGGAGTATTTCATTGTATCAGTATGTTGTGAGGACAAAAAGTTTGGCCGCCTCTTTACTATTGGCCGCCACACTGGAGTGATTCAGACTGCTGCTGTTTTGGACAGGGAGCAAGGAGCACGCCTGTATCTGGTGGATGTTTATGCCACTGAAAAATCTGCAGCTTCGCCTCGGACCCAGAAAGCTGAGGTAAAGTTTTTTTGCTTATTTAATTATTTTTCTTTCCTGTCCTTGTCCTCTCTCTCTCCATAAAGCTTTTAATCTCCAAAATACAACACTGATGTTTGTTTTTTCTTATCATCTTAAACTGTCATTGCGTGCAACATTTATTAGTCCTAATTCTCTCTGAATTCATTGTGACTTCTGAATAAACACTTTCAATCTTGGAAGTGTTACTTTCTTTAGAATTAACAAGGTATTGTCACACTTTAGAAGTAATTTGTGTGATGGCATATGAACAAAGATTTCTCTGCATAATTAGTACTTGCCCTGAATATTTTGCTAGATTTGAACTAAAGTGTAGAGTTTGAATATTTTTGTGTTTGACTGACTCATTTAAGTAATAAATAGGAAGTGTAAGGTTTTTTTTTTCTATTCTATCTCTATTGACCTGCAATTTGCATTACCTGTTTTATACCTGAGATTTCAAAGTGTAGGCAAAGTGCAATTAGAGGAAAGAAATGTTGCTTTAGGGTTGTTTCAGCTTAAATTGTTATATATGAATTTTTTTTCTTGCTGTACCACACTGTGACTTTTTCTTCTTAATCATTATACAATAATACAGTGTTGGATGAGACCCAGGGAAACTTAGCTGGTTCTTCCAAATGAGTTTCCCTTCACCATTCTTTCCAGTTTCTATTTCTCTAGCCTTGCCAATATTCAGCTTTATAAAAACATACAGAGAGGATGAGAGTTACAGAAGCCAAATGGTGAATATCAGAATGATTTTTTTTATTACAGTGGTTCAGGCTACATGGATTCAAAACATTACAAGGACATTATTATTGTTGTTGTTGTTTCAAAATGTTGTATTAAGTTCCTAATGGGCAATTTGTATCATGGATATATTTGTTTACATAACTTTCCTAAGCTAGAGCCTGCTTTGTCTGTTGGGGACATAAAGAAAATACAATGCCAGCTAAGGTGGGGGTTTTCTTTTTCCGTTTGACATTGTTTGAGCCCTCATTTCTGCATAGTATTCTGATTTGTGATTTTGCTCACAAAAACTTGGAACACTCAGTCAGCAGGGAATGCCGGAAGTGGAGAGTGACTCACTGGCTTCTGTTATGGTGTAAGAACTTGAGCTCTGAAGTCAAACAGAATATATATATATATATATATTTTCTGTATATATATATTCAGTATCAAAATTGCAGCCAAGGAATAATATTTTAAGCATATAATCTCACTTAATTAAGCAATCACGTGAAATTCACCTCCTCATAAACATACTTAATTTTGGATTGTAAAAATGCTGTATTTTAAATTGAAGTAAGCATGGTATATACTTGTTATTATATACAGTGATTTGATACCACTTATGACATTATTCTTGATTAAGTATTTAAAGCTGCAGAATTCTGAGATCTTGGTATACGTTGCTTCATTAACCCATATAACAGAATTATTTACTCTGTGGTAGTCCCTGAACTACATTTTTCCTTTGCCTAGAATGTGCTTGGTTTTTCCCCCTCTCCAGATTGTGTCAATGAAATCACCAGAAATCAAGTCTGATTCTAGAAGATATTTTACATAGTTCATGTTGAATTAGAGCAACTTAATTTGTTCTTAAAGGCATATTTATTTATTTATTTGTTTGTTTTATCAGGAGAGAAATTTTGCAAGTCTAACCATATAATTTCTTGCATCATTTTATAATTTCATTAAAAATCAATGCATTTTTAACCAAATAGTAATTAAACTATTGTTATTGGAAGGAATCTTACCATGTTTTATATATTCAATGAATAATATTATACTACTGTATAATATTATAAAAAAGGATGACACCAACTGGTTTCTTTATCCTCAAGTTCAGTCCAAGGCAAAATAAACTTTAAATTTCAGCATGGGTTGTGATTTTACATCCATTCATATTAGCTTGGTCCCACTGAACTTAATGGGGTTTAACATTTCATAGAACTATATGGAATTATTAATTTGTTTTGCTATTTGAATCCTAATGAAATTATATATGATTGTATAGCAAATAGTTCATTAAGTGAGGCATCAGAATTATTTGAGTAATGAAATTCCTGTGCAAACAGCACATTATTGCAAGGAAAAAAGATTTGAGCAAAATAATTACATTATTTGTACAGTATTTTATATTGTAACAGTAAAAACACAGTTTTATATGAAAAATGAATTTATTGTATATGCCCAAATCTAGTATTTGTTGTTAGTGCTAGACTGTGCTTACTTTATATAGGCAGTGATGCTTTTTTAGAACAAAGTCCTATTGACTTGCATAAGCTTGCATAGCATAGATTTCCAAACCCTAATAATATATTAAATGGATCAAGGTGCACCTTTAGAACTGACATATAACAAGAGGGAGCTCATATAGGTTTTTATTTCATTCTTTATTTTCTGACTTTTTCTAATATAGCAATAGCAATTGCACTTAGACTTATATATCGCTTCACAGCCCTCTCTAAGCGGTTTTATAGAGTCAGCATATTGCCTCCAACAATCTGGGTTCTCATTTTACCGACCTTGGGAAGTTGGAAGGCTTAGGCCGCTCAGAATCAAACTCCTGGAATGAGCAATGAGTTAGCCTGTGATACTGCATTCTAACCACTGCACCACCACGGCTCTTACATGCCTAAATGTGCTGATTCTATAAAATTTGCACAAATTATTACAAAGGAATGCCATTTTCCCAATGCCATATCTAAAGACCGTCATCTCCCCTATCTCCTGTCTCCCTTTGCAGGACTTCCTGTATATACAGTACTTAATAATTGTTTCATTGTCATCGATTTCAATTGATATTCTTTATAGCAACAAAAAGTCTTTATAGCACTTGATCTTCTGTCAGTAATAAAACTAGCAGTTCTTAACTCCAAAAGGTTAACAGCCTGATCTTTGTTTGATTTTTCATGTTTTGAAATTAGAGTACAATTTAGAAAGATATTTAACTTCCAAAAAACCTGGTCCCAATATTATGATAAAAGAGAAACTGCCTGATACTAATTTTAGGTAAATGGCAGTACCAGCAGCTTTATTGAACATCTTTACAGTAAGGTGGTACAGTATGAAAAAAAGAAAAGAAAAGACCTATTTGTTGTTACTGCTGGAGCCACTGGTTCCTGGATTACACATGGAACTAACACTGCTGATGCACCTATACTTAATGAGAAAAGAATGTTTCACAACAGATTATAAATTAGGAAAGAGATATGAAGACCCATATCAGTCTTTGATTGGGAAATATTTGATCAAGAATTTTTTAAGATGTCCCATGAAAAAGCAGGCAATTTTAGAATCTCTGTTAGGGTTAGAGTTTCATGCATGGTTTGGTTCCCAAGAACTGTGTGCTTTAGGATAAAGGGTCAAATAATCATTATTTTAAAAAGATTCTTTTAAGGATTTAGGATTTTTGCCTTAAAATTCGCTTTTTAAAAGTAGGGGAACCATATGGTAACAGGATTGGCTTGAAAGATTCTGCAACAGAAGAGTTTATGTTTCCTGATCAAATAGGTAGAGTAACATGTATGCAAGATTTTTTTTCTTGTGCATTTTCCATCCCAAATCCATTTAGAATAATTCTTCTGCAATTTTATCTAGGCAGGCATTTATTAACTGGAATTGATTGCTGTACTATCTTTATTTTAACAAGATACATTTCTGATGATGTTTTAAACAAACACTTGGCCATAAAATTAAGTTGTAGAAACATTTTGGTTAAACTCATCTGAAGAAAACTAATCTCATTTAGGAATTTCAAATGTTCTCTTTAGCTGCTTACACAATAGAAGTGTTAGGTTTCTTTAGCAGGGTGTATTGGAGCATCCTTTTTTTTCACACAATTGAATGTTTTGTTTATTTCTCACATATTTTTATTGTAATTATTAGACAAAGATAAATATAGAACGATTACTTAAGTGATATGTGCTTTCATTGATTTTGAAATGTAAGTATCAGCATACAACTGCAACTCTATGCACTAATTGAAAAAAGATGATTCCAAATAAGACACTTTTCTCCCTCCCTCCCTCCCTCCCT
>QLTV01000602.1:273245-284033 GCA_003457575.1 Thermophis baileyi | reverse complement strand
TTATATATATATATATATACCGGTTATATTTGCAGTGTTTTTATATACTGTACAGTATTAGTGGGTTTGTGCTTCTAAGCAAATACATCTTCCATATATAGTATATATGTCTATGTGTGCATGCACACGTGCGAGCATACACACACACACACACACACACAGAGTATATACTACCATGTTTCCCTGAAAATAAGACCCAGTCTTATATTTTTTTGAACCCTGAAAGAAGCGCTTGGGCTTATTGCCATGCACTCAAAAGCCCGATTGGGCTTATTATCAGGGGATGTCTTATTTTGGGGGAAACAGGGTATATACCCAGAACAATCTTTACTGTGTATATGAACAACCCTTGAGAATTTGATCACTCTTAATAGATCTATCATGTAATAATTTCATTTTTATGATCTTTGGCTTAAAATATTCCTTACTGAGTCCACCGATTGTTCAGCCAAGTATTAAAGAACTTTGGCTGTTCAGTTCTTTCTTTCCGCTTAAAGAAAGAACTTGGAGAAGATTGACTGATGTTCTGTTTGGTTTGAATGTTGCCACATAGCTCGGGGAATAGTGATGGTTTTAATTTACATTTTTTAGTTGGATCATGAGTGGTTTTACATATTTCAGAGTCATTGTGGGATGCCTTGTATATTACCTATCCTTGGTTTCCAGTTGAAGGATCTGGTGCTTTATTGAAAAATTAATAACTTTTTTTTAAAAAAAATAGCATCTAGTAATAATAGCAAGAACAATAACCTTACATTTTCTGTATTTGCTGGAGATAAGAAGTGGGGAGAATGTGCAAACTTGTGCGTGCTACAGATGTTTTTAAACAACAGTTAACAAATTCCATAATAATATTTCTGCTCCAGTCTCTACTATTGGCATGGATAGTCTTTTGGTGGATGACCAAGAGTCATAGGGATGAGAAACATGCAGCAAACAAATAATACCATTTTGGTGGGGTGATGGGGAAAGGAAGATAAAAGAAAAAATATTTGTTTTGAAAAACTAAGCTAAATCTCCTTTTAGAGTTTATAAGGCTTGGGAGTGGTATTACCCACTTTACATTGACAGAGACCACAAGTAGCTCATTGATGTTTTAATAAATAATGTAATTGTACTTGTAAGACTGTACAATACAATATGCAGTAAATATAAATGAAATGGGACTAGCATTGAATGTTAGCATAAATATGTTTTGTCCAGAACCATATCAGCGGTGGGTTGCTCCTGGTTCGGCCCGATTCTTAGAGCTGGTAGCGGCAGTGGGAGGCTCCGCCCCCCCCGCCCGGGACGCTTCTGCGCATTTGAGCCGGTAGTAAAGGGTTTTAGAACCCACTACTGAACCATATGCAATGGGAACTCCGTAGAGCACCAAAATATCTTGGACATTGCTACAGCTTCTAAGTTCTGCAATCTATTCATCTGCTGTTTCCAAGTCTATGGGCATCACAGACTAAGAGATTCACATGTTTTGCCTGCAATGTAATGGTTTCTATTGGCTGCTCTGAGTGACCTCAAATCATATTAGTGACAAATAACCTACTCTCAAATAAGCAATTAGGTTTCAGGAAAAAATTGTAATGTAATCTGCAACTCATACATTGCAAAAACATATGGACCTCTCAACTTGACCAGGGTAAAGCAATAGATGCAATCTACATAGACTTCTGCAAAGCCTTTGATTCTGTGGTACATGACAAACTTCTGTTAAAACTAAGTTCTTACGGCATTTCTGGATCCTTGCACAAGTGGATAGCTGCATTCCTATCAAACAGGCAACAAATAGTTAAAATTGGAAATGCTATATCAAACCCAGCACCAGTTAATAGTGGTGTTCCCCAAGGCAGCGTTCTAGGACCAACACTCTTTCTGCTTTATATAAACGACCTTTGTGATCATATTGTAAGCAGCTGCATCCTCTTTGCCGACGATGTAAAACTATTTATGTGTATAAATTCCCTTTTGTTCTTAAACTTGCCATATGATCACATAAAATTGATTTCTTAGTATTCTCCATCTTCTCAACCTGTTCCCTCTTCCTTTTTATATTTCTTTCACTTTTTTTTTACTGCAGACTTAGTAAATAAGGGAACTTAACGTTCTCTCTGGTTACGTTATACTTCTAACTAGGGCATACAAAACCTTTGCCAGACCTATCCTTGAATACTGCTCACCTGCCTGGAACCCACACTGTATTTCGGACATTACTATATTAGAGAGGGTCCAGAGGTATTTTACAAGAAGAGTACTCAACTCCTCTGCTCGCAATAAAATTCCTTATTCCAGTAGACTTGAAATTGTAGGCCTGGATAACCTTGAACTACGCCGTCTACGTTGCGACCTAAGCTTAGTACACAAGATCATCTACCTTAACGTCCTACCTGTTAATGGCTACTTTAATTTCAACCGCAATAACACTAGGGCTATCAATAGATTCAAACTAAATGTAATCCGCTCTAATCTTGATTGCAGAAAATACGACTTCTGCAATAGAGTAGTAAATGTCTGGAATACTTTACCTGATCCTGTTGTTAGTTTCTCTAACCCCCATACCTTTTACCTTAAACTGTCTACCGTGGACCTTACACGTTTCTTAACAGGTCCCTAAGGGGCCGTGCATAAGCGCACCAGCGTGCCTACCGTCCCTGTTCTACTGTACCCATTTGTATGTACTCATTTTATGTGTTTATGGCTATGTTTTGCTTCTTTATATCCATTTATTTGTGCCGTTTTTTCATGTGTCTTGTTTCCTTGCACTTGTTGACAAATAAATAAAAATAAATAAAAATAAAATATTGTCCAATGATTTTGATGCAGACTCACAAGGTTAACGTAAAATAAGTTTCTACAGAAGAATGTAATCAGTATTAGATCAGTGGTTCTTAACCTTTTTAAAATCTGAGGCACAGAACTGAATATAGTACTGGTTCAATGACTCACCAGAAACTTGTTAACCATATATGCATATTTTAAATGCATAAGACATAGTTCAAGGGGAAGTTACACAGTTTTAAGTTATACATTTCGGACATAGAAAAGAAGATAAAAATCTTGTGGCACATTAGAAACAAGTCCCTGGCACAACTGTATGCTGCAATATGCCTGTTGAGAAGCACTGTACTAGATGGATAAGATTCTGACAGTGGAAGTACCTTAAAAGGGCATATCCTGATGATCCAAGGAAATCAAGGATGTTTATAGCAGGAGAAAACATCCCTCAGATAATCAAACCCAAATTGGAGATGGTCAATTTAATTAAGAAATATGCGTTCATTTTACAGTTGAAGCTCAATTTTTTTAGTTTCTAACATTATTTAACAAATTAATTTTTATCATGTCAAATTTAAAGGGAAAACTAAGCAGCTTAGCCTTCCCCTATTAAAATTAGTGGAGCCAAAGAGCACTCCACTTTCATTGGATTGTTCTTCTATTGTGTTTTATAGCACTGGAGATCATGAAATGGGTAATTTAGTTAATAGATTGGGTTGTTAAATCTTCATTCTCTCCACCCCTCTTTCATTATCTCCTCCTTCCCCATCGCACACTATAGAATATTACGAACAAAAAATGATTATAGTTTATTTACATGCATATGATCTAATAGTTGTTAGTATCTAGAAACAGATGATGTGATGTTGTAACAATAATATTTAACCTTCTGCAAAATGTATGTTTTGTATCTTAAAGAAATGTTCTTAAAAGGTCATTAGACTTTGGAGTACTATTCTCTTATTTGGCATTAACACTTAAACTCTAGATGCTGATTAGTAATGCTTTAAAATAAAATCGTTTGAAGTTCTGTGGACCGCTTCTTCCATCATTTATAATGTTTCTCTGGTCACAAAGAAGAAACCCTTATTGAAACCTCTTTACAAACTTTTTTTAGGGAAACTTTTGGAAAGTTAAAAGGCTGTTGGGTATAGATGGGCTTCAATTGTCTGAATTTTCAAACTACTACAGAAGTTGATTTCTCTTTCTTTTTAATTGTTTTCTTTTTATCTTTTTTATTTTAAATCAGAAAGCACTTGACTAACATTGCTCTTTTTGGGTAACAAAAGTGTTGGAAAATCTTTAGACATTTTATTGCTGCACTTTTTCACAATAGCAAATAGCAAATAAAGGCCCTTTCCACTTGATTAGATAGTAAGGCGAACATCGTCTGAGTGAAGAAATACCTTAACATTCCCTGATTTTCCTCTCTTTTATATTATTGTCTCTCTCTATTTAATTTGACAAAATAAGAAAACTGTGCCTAATCAGCCACAATGCAGTCATTCAGAAAGAACTTAACTTTGCAGGAATTGATGCATTTTTATATTGCCTAATGACTTGAGGGAGCGATTGCAACATGTGAAAAGTAAGGTTGGGGGAGAGAAAAAGAAAAATTATAGCCATCTTTTGGTTCACAGGATCAAGAGATGCAGGTCATTGACTTGATTTTCATGGGAAGACCGACTCTGGCTTGCTCGCAGACTTGGTGACTAAAAACAACCTGATATTGACAGTCCTGGTTTGGGTGGGTGACATGCAGCATTATGCAGTGGTTCGTTGAAGCAAAGTAAGGCAAGATTTAAAAGAAAGATTTGAATGGAGAACAATAGTTCTAGTGTCCAGAACTGGACTTCTGTTTTCTTAGTGAAAATGTTACTTAGCATACTGACAAAAGAAATATTAATCATTAAAATGAGATAGCCCAGTTAATTAACTGAATTGAAAAAGAGAAATGATCAATAAGCTGAAATCTATCCAATTTTTTTAAAAAAGTGGTTTTGAAAAAAAAAACATGGAACAACAACTATATACGGTATATATACATGTTCTTTTATAAAGCAGTTTTTATAAAATATTCCTTGCAGTATTTGTTGGTTACTCAATTTTTTTAGTCCAGAACAGTCACATTAATTCATTCATGAACAAATCTGATTTCCTTCACATACATTCATCACTTTGTTTCTAAATCTAATTAATTTTCACACTCACGAATATAAACTTTATGAATTAACCTTTATTCTTATATATGGTTATGAATTATTATCCATCAGCATTTGGTGTCAGTTTGGACATTCCTTATTTTTGATCAAATAAATCCATCTGCCTACTATATATGAAAAGTAACTGTGTCAAAAGCACCTCAGTATTTCACTTTTCATACTTCATATCTCAGTATAAAGAACTAAGCCAGTATTTGTATTTCTGTCTATTGTGTTCAATAGCTATGGAACTTTCCAAGATAAAAGAGACACTAAATCATTTTCTATCAACAAAAATCAAATCTTATTTTACTTGCATTTGCTGCCAGAATTAATGTCCTATTCATACATCATTGATGATACCAGATACGCAAATAGTTGTAAGTATATGTTATATGACTACAGTAGTGTATAGAAGCCAGCCACTGTTCTTCTATTCTAAAATACCTGTTGCAAGAAAATATTGAAAAATTAGAATTGGTTTGAGAAATTGTCTGTTTATTTGATATACACAATAGCATATTACAAAACATGAGTGAAGTAAGTCTGATCTTTTTTACTTAATGAATATCCTTTTTTTCCAGCAGTCAGTTACAACTCAGTGTCCCACAATCTCTATATATACCTATGGCAAATGTAAAAGATAAGACATGGAGATTTTGGTAATTTCTGAAAGGAATCAGTGAACCTTCAAGTGATCTTGCTAATTAAAAAATAATATTGATAAAATGTAAACAATGCTGTAACCTATAGAGTAAGAGATTAACATATTTATACTTACAAGTGCTATAAAAAATTGGAAATCACCTCTTTACAATCCTTTTTGTTTTCTTTGATTTCAGCACTTCTGTCTTTGCTATTCTCGTCTTCTTTTTCATTCTAAATACTATTTCTTGTTAATTTTTGTTCTGCATTGAAAACTCTAATAAAAATTTATTTATAAAGCGATCTTGATAATCAAACACAGTGATAATGAAGGTTATGTTACTCTGTGTAAAAATTCCTAGATCAAATGTATTTCCAGAGGAGACATTTATGTCACAATAGAATGAAACAAAAATGCAGAGCTGTTCGTTATTTTTGGTACATTCAAAGATATTTGTATTATTACAGTTCTTTATTTGGAGAAACAGGTTTGTCTTTATAGAGAAAATACTTCCTGAAAGCCTGTTATTTTTTTTTAAAATACTTCTACCAGAGCATACTTTAGCTAAAGGTAAATCTAGCATGGCCTGACATTCTTAAGAAGTTATATGTGCTACAGCTGTGTATCCTGATTGACACAGTAATTCCGTAAAACGAGTGTTCCTGCTGATTTAACTGTGTGTGTATGTGGGTGTCGGTAGTATATCTACAGCACTTTCTTCCAGGGGGCACAAAAATGTTGCTGATAAAAGCTGCTTTGTCACTATAACTGTCTTTGAATTTTTCAAAGGCCAAGGTGACAGCTGCCTTATTGCTTAAAGGGGCATCAAGGGTGGTCTCATTTTTGCACAAGCTAATAATTTGTCTTAAGCAAAGTGGTGTCTGCCATTATTTACTTCAACCACATTCTCCTTTTATGTGGTAATGGTTGCAGATAAAGAATTGTTGAATGTGTTAACAATTCCTTATAAACATTTTTATGATGTTAAATTATTTATATGGGTAAAGGTAGCAAATTATTTATATTGTACACCTCTCAGAAACCCTCTCTGAGGGAGATAGACTGTTAAGAAATATAAATGAATGAATGAAAAATGAATGAATGAATGAATGAATGAATGAATGAACGAACGAACGAACGAACGAACGAACGAACGAACAAACAAACAAACAAACAAACAAACAAACAAACAAACAAACAAACAAATAAATACATTTGGATTTCATGAACTGAGTCATATTTACCGTAAATGTCTTATGAACAATGACACCATTTTGTACTATTTAGAGCAATATTAATCAGCTAAATACAAACACATGGATTTTTATACCATTGAATTTTAATCCTATTGTTAATTTTTTTTTACAAAATATACCATATCATGATTTCAGTTTCCTCAGGTATTGTAGAACCTTATAATTCACAAGCAATTATTAGCAATACAAGATAAAATAATAAGATGCTGTTCCTTTCAGATGTTCCCTTCTCTGTCTGATACTCCATTTTCCATTTCTGAAATCCACCTTTGTCTTTGTTGGGCTGTTGACTGGCCCAAGGTCAGCCAGTTGGCTTTCATGGCTAAGGCAGGACTTGAACTCACGGTCTCTTACTTTCTAGTCTGGTGCCTTAACCGCTAGACCATACTGTCTCTGATGGGAATATCCTTAAGTAATGAATATAGCAATACTCTCAAAATACTTGATAGCCACAACAACAATTTATTAATTTCATAGAATGATCAGCACTTTACATTAAAAAATAATTAAAAAGGAAAACAGCAACAGCTTTGCACTAGCTGTTGCTTGTTTACACTGTGGGAACACAAAATTTAACTACCATATAGAAGTTATATAGATACTGTAATGGTTCCTTTTAGTTAGAATATTCACATAATGAGAGCACAAATAAAACATTTCTTGAAAGATTACATAAAACCTTACTCCCTAGCATATATTTTGCATTCAGTCTTACAATCAGCAACTTAAAGGAACAAATTATAGGTATTGTGGTTTTTTTCTTATGAGTCATTGCCTTAATTGTACTGTCATATATAATCCTTAATTCATATGAAATTTAGTTACATTGAAATAATAAATTTTAATGCATGTTTACAATTGGAATGACTGTTTTGGTATAATACAGTATTGGTTAAATTATATTTCAAGGTAATAATGAAATTATTTCTTAATATAAATTTAAGAGAAAAATTGGAATAAAAAGTCATTGTTCTATTGATGTTATTTTTTCTATATTCAACACATCATGAAGATAATATACTCCTGTCATTATTGTTACAGATTATGAACTATCTATTGGTGCTATCTTTTCATTGGTCATAGAATCCTTCCTGCCTGCCTTGGTCCCTTCCTCTAAACTTATTAAACTAAACTTATTTTTCAGTTGATTATATTTCTGTGGTGAACAACTTGGCTTTTTTGTGTAATTGTTTTTTGTAGTTGCTGTTCACTGATCATTTTTTAAATTATATTCTTAATTCATTTGAACTGAGGTATTTTCAAATAATGTGGGTGATATCTCCAGTTGTCAAGTTACATATCCTCTTTTGTCAAATTGTAACAGCTTTGAATGAGTAATGACCTTAGCAAGATTTGAAATATTGACCTCAAGGTGAAAAGCCTTATATCCATTACAAACTTTACAACACTCACATCTTCCTACATTTTTTCCCTCAAAAAAGGAAAATATGCTTAACATTGTAAAAATATGAAATTGCAGTTCTATACATGTCTCCTCAGAATTAAAACACATTTTGTGGAGCTTATTCCCAGAGTATGTACTTATTCCAGTTGGAATTTAGTACAAATAAGTGTAACACATATACGTAAATTAAGCTATATAATCCAAATAGTGTCAATATCATGAAGAAATTAATTTATGAAGTTAACAGTAATTAGTTAACAGAGTTAGTCATTTGAAGATTAAATTTCTATGCACAGTGGGATAATTGGTCTGGATTATCATTTTAAAATAGGCTGAAGAAATAAAACTATGATTTTGAGGATACAATATAAAAGGGAAAAATTAACAATCTGTGGCTTTAAGAATATGTAGCCTTTTAGTGGTAGATTGTCTTATACTCTAATGGTAAACTATAATCAGAAAGTGTAAAGGCTCCTAGAAAGAGTGGTAGCTTCTCCCACAGCAAGAGCACACAAATCTCTGACCACAAGCATAAAGGATACTCGGCAATTTCCTATTCCACTGGGGTATGGATGTTTGTTCAGTGCAGCCCTATGTTCTGACAGTGACATTTTTCCAAGTAGCTAATCAGTAGACTGTCAAAATCCATGTCACCACTGTTCCCTTGAGATTTGGTTGGCCCCAACCATGCCAACCTTTTCAAAAACTCTTAGATACGGTTATGTTCCCAGGCATGGAGATTGGAGTGTTAGTGAAACCTATAGTATACAATGTTGTTTAGATTGATTTGGTCTCTTAGCTGTTGCATGTGTGTTGCTGTGTTTTATACTATGGTTTATATTATTTTTTACCTGCTAAAGCTCCTCAGAGTCACTGTGTGGTCTTATACAATATAACTGACAAGTATGCAAAGCATTGCATTAGTTGTTAGCTTAACACCCAGTGGTGGGTTGCTACTGGTTCGCACTGGTTCAGGAGAACCGGTAGCGGTAAGTTGGCCAGGGTCGCCGAACCGGTAGCAACCGCTGGCTGGCCACGCCCCCAAACTGGTCCCCCGCTCGGACACTCGCCCTGCCTCGCCTTCGCCACGTGCATCCACAGAACTGCCTCCTCCTGCCTATGCACAGGTAATCATTCGCACTAACCTACCCCCCCTCCTCACCAGGCCAGCGTCTCCCGAGGCCGCCGCCATTGCAGCCATGGCGGGGATGGGGGACAGCCCATCAAGCTCCGCAGCCACGTGGCTACGAAGCTTTCTGGGCCGGTGGCCCCCTCCCGCCGCCAGCCAGCATCTCCCAAAGGCTGTGCAGCTGCAGCAGGGATGGGGGGGTGCAGCCCGGCAACCTTTGCAGCCACGTGGTTAGAAGCTTTCCGGGCTGGTGGCCCCCTCCCACCACCAGCCAGCATCTCCCAAAGGCTGTGCAGACACGGCAGGGATGGGGGGAGAGGGCAGCCTGGAAACCTTTGCAGCCACATAGTTAGAAGCTTTCTGGGTCAATGGCCCCCTCCCGCCACCGGCCAGCATCTCCCGAAGGCTGTGCAGCCGTGGCAGGGATGGGGGAGAGAGGGCAGCCTGGCAACCTTTGTAGCCGCGTGGTTAGAAGCTTTCTGGGCCGATGGCCCCTTCCCGCCACTGGCCAGCGTCTCCTGAAGCGCCCTCCCCACAGCCACTGCCCTCTCCTGCCACCACCCTGTTCTTCTGCCGCTGCCTTCTCCTACCGCACCCATGAGGACTTGAAACTTGAGCCGGCGATCTCGCACTAAGACGGCCATTCTCCGGCAAGACCAGACAGCCGGCCAAGGAGGTGGGCAGCTGAAAACGGTGCAGAGGTGCGGGCGAAGGCCAGGAGGGGGTTGGGAGGGGGGTGCAACATAAGGGAGGCAGTTCCTCGGCTCGTCCGGGCTGCAGCTGAGCCCGCTGCCTTGAGCTGGCGGAGGCACCATGAAATGGCGAGGCTTGCTCACCTTTTGGGCCTGGCGCGCTCGGCTTCCGCGGGGCTTTTGGGTGACTGCCACCCACATCCGCCTTGGGTCCCGCGGACATGCCGCTTTCTTCTTTCTCCCACCGCTGCTGCTCTGCTGCTCACCAGATCAGTTCATCCCAGACCAGGTGTGTGTGTGAGAGAGAGAGAGAGGGAGGGAGAGGGAGAAGAAGAAGGAGAAGGAGGAGGAGGAGGAGAGGAGGAGGAGGAGGAGGAGAAGGAGAGGAAGAAAGAGGAAAAGAATAAGGAGAAGGACAAAGAGAAAAAGGAGCCTCCCTCCCATGCCCAGAGCACTTTCTAGAGAGAGAGAGACAGACAAAAAAAGAAAGAGAAAGAAAGAAAGAGGAAGAGAGATAGAGAGGTGAGAAAGAGAGAGAAAGAAAAAGAAAAAGGAAGGAAGGAAGAGAGAGAAGAAAGAAAGAAAGAAAGAAAGAGAAAGAGAGAAAGGAAGGAAGGAAGGAAAGAAGGGAGAGAGAGAGAGAGAGAGAGAGAGAGAGAGAGAGAGAGAGAGAGAGAGAGAGAGAGAGAG
>QLTV01000602.1:232171-273010 GCA_003457575.1 Thermophis baileyi | reverse complement strand
AGGGGAAGAAATAGGTGAGAGAGAGAGAGAGAGAGAGAGAGAGAGAGAGAGAAAAGAGAAAACTGTGCTATTATTTTTAATTGTTCCATTATTTATCATGTATTAATATTTTACACTGTCCCTACACCTAGAGCAGTGGTTCTCAACCTTCCTAATGCCGCGACCCCCTCCCTGCCGCCGTGACCCCCTCCCCGCCCCCTCCCCTCACACGATGAGGTGACAAAGGGGGCATGGTGGGCTAGCGCGCGCTTAGGCGACCCCTGTGAAAGGGTTGTTCGACCCCCAAAGCGGTCGCGACCCACAGTTTGAGAACTGCTGACCTAGAATGATTTTACTGCCTTTCTTTTGCTCAGGCTCCCACATATTTTTCAGGGATTTACATGCATTCAATGTCTATAGTCCAGAGCATAAATATGTGTCTGTTTATTTTGTACATCAGGTTGCATAAGTCCAGCTTAATATGCTATTCCTGGTATGTGATGTTTTGTATACAGAGAAAGAAGCACTCTTGTGATCTTTGACTTTTATGCTTGCTGTCAAACATCAGCCATAATACTAATTACTGTTTTGAACAATATGCAGGTTGTATTACACGAATGGCTATTTTTTATGTGAAATCTATCACACTCTTGGGCAAAGCATGTGAGCCATTTCCTCCTTTCAGTGGTCCATGAAAGTACATCTATAGTATGTAGATAATAAAGTTGAAAAAAGGTGAATAACATTTTTATAGAACTATAGATTCGTTGAGGCTGTGTGCGACAAGGAATGGCTGGGAAGGGAGGGGCCAGGCGAGGCACCCTTTGACGTGAGTGATATTGAGTTGGCCATGCCCACCCTGTCACATGACCACCAAGCCTCGCCCACCAAGTCACATGACCATGAAGCCACGCCCACCATCACATGACCACCAAGCCACACCCACAAAAGAAGGCACGCCCACAGAACAGGCAGTAAAAAAAATTAGAACCCATCCCTGTTAACATCTAAATGTTAATGACAGTGTAAAATCCATGACCATCCTGGTACCATCACAGTGCAAAAGAATGTAAATTAAAAATGGGCTACATAAAAAAAATATCCTTCAAATCAGGCTCAACTTCTGGTAACTTAGTCAGTCTTCCATATAGTTTTCTTAGCTTTTCTGTTCAAATAAAAATTTTTATCACAGCCCCAGAATGTTTGAAGGAACATTCAGAGATGAAATATCGTTACTGTAACAAGCACAGTGTGAAGCTATTATGTTTTGAAAAGAAAAATAATTACATATAGTACATCTCCCAGGCAGAGATCTGAATTAATAATGCATAACAATGACAAGGAAGAAGATACTAAAGAATTTCTACTGAATATTATGATTTGGAGGACTGTTGGATTAACAAATGGCTTTTCATGCCTTATTCCCAGATTTTTTTCTACTTTCCTGTTTATTTTATATCCTTAAGGTCTATCAGGCCTTCCATCCAAGTGCTAGTCATACCCAAGCCTGCTTGAATTATAATGAAGATCAGTCTGGCACCTTATCAGAGGTGGTTGCTCCCGGTTCAGACAGTTCTTTAGAACCAGTAGCGGGAATTTCCCCCTGTTCGCTGAACCGGGAGCGATCGCCGGTTGGCCATGCCCATGAACTGGCTCTCTTGGCGCCACCATAGGCGCCGCCATTTTGTTTTTGGCTTCTGCGTATGTGCAGAAGCTGTTTTTTGCTTCTGTGCATGCTCAGAAGCTGGGTTTTCGGCACTGCGCATGCGCGCCCACGGGCGCGGAAGGAAGCAAACCGGTGGCGAGGTAAGTTAGAACCCACCCCTGAACCTTATGTAACACAGATTACAGAGGTAAAGCCATTTTTAAGTGGTTATATGGTGTCTGGAGCTCTATAAGCAAAAATTGTTGGTAATATTTGATGTTGATAGCAAATCAGTAAAATACATTAAGTCATAACCTCAAAGCACAGAAAATAATAATCCTGATGGCTGCTGCAGGGTCTTCCAAAAACTAGACTAGAATTATAGCACCATTGGTTATATTGGTTAATGTAAATGGAAGACATACAGAATGAAGTGCACCCATTTGAAGAAAGCTGATGTTCTGTATGCTACAAATTATACAATATGTTGAAAAAATAATCTAAACCCCAAAACTAATCATTACTCATTCTGCAGTAAGTAGGTACCATTTATGTCTTCATTCTTTGTTTCAGACTGAACTGTTCTTATAACTGCTTTTACATTGAATGTTTTATTCATGTTTACTCTTTAAGGGAAACTTAATGATTTGCCATAATAGTCTTCATGCCTTTGCTTATGATGCAGGTGTTCTATGGCTTGGATTAGAAGAATGACAAAGTAATTCAGGGAACAGGAGAAAAATGTGAACGTGAACATATTAGGAAATTGCATACATCCATCTGTGAAATTTCCTTGAGTTGACATGTGAAAAAAAAGATATGTGACATCCTTGTTTTTAATAGATTTAGTTTTCATTTAGATTTCTTGTCTTTGCAGTTAAATGCTTTTCATAAATAGCCAGTAAAAATAACGAAAAACTCAAAAAGCAAAGAAAACTATGAAAAATGTTTAATTTCAATTGTGTTATGCTGAGCTGCATGTAAAAGTACTACTTGCTTCTTATAGAAAAAAATTCTGAAATGGAATCTCCTAAGTAGCTTCTGTGAAGAAATCCCACACCCAGTTTTGTATATGTTGTTTACTATAACAAATGATAGACTTCCTTCCTTCCATTGAGCATTAGATGTTTTATGAGTAAATGTATTACAAAGACAGGGTGTGCATATGCATGAAATTACTATAATATTTTTAAAGTTCAATTAAATTTGGAGACTAAGATTAGCCTTAATCCTGTTTTCTCCTTAGGGAAAAAAAATTCTTTCGTTCAGTTGTAAAACAATATCTTGCCTTCCTTAAAATCCCCAGCTCTAACCAGAAGTGCTATAACAATATAGCATGTAGCTCTTAACAGCAACCTGAATGTGCTTGCTCATATTTCCCAATAATAATAAACCAATCTTTATCTTTTGGATACATGCAGATTGGTTTTTTTTAATCCTCTCACAGGAACATCATTGTCGGTAATTTTGAAATAAATCATCATAAATTGGCAACAAAAGTATGACACAGAGGAATCAATAGAAGAAACAAGCTAGATCTACAGAAAATTGTAGAACACAACTTTGAGGCTGTGTCTTATACAGGTAGTCCTCGAGTTACAAATGGAATGGAGCCTGCTAATCAAATGCATGGCTCGTTAAGTGCACATGAGGTATTTCAGGGTGGGGAAGGCCATGGTGGGGGGCTAGTGATGGAACAGGCCACCTTCTTAAGACTACCCAAGGCCTCCCCAACCCACTAAAATACCTCATGCTCCCCACAATTGCTTTTCCCCCCCACCCAACCTGCCCTGCCGGGTCACTTACCATGTGAAGATCTAGCAAACTGTCTCTTCTCCAGCCTCTCACCCACGCATGCCCCTCCGACGCTCCATTTAGACCTCAGCAGGCCTTGCCTGGCAGTTTGCCATCCAAAACAGACCTCCAATAGGGCCTGCGTAGGCCTCACCCAGCACATTGCAGGTCAAAATGGAGGGGCCTGCCCCTCCAAACCTCGATTTTGGCTGGCAAAGTTCAGGGTGAATGTTGCAGAGCCTCTGCGGTTGTTCGTAAGGGCAAACAACTGCTGTGGTGCTGCAAGATTCGTAGGTTCGGGACTAGGGGGCGCTAATTGCATAACTTTGAATGTTCGCTAAGGGAACGCTCATAAATCAGGGATTACCTGTACTGCATTATGTATATGTGTGAATATATATGTGTGTGTAGTTTTATTCAATTGTTGTACACCACCCAAAGTTACTTTTTGTGAAATAGGCAGGCATACAGATTTGATAAATAAATAAATAGTTAATTGCAGCAGTGAAATCTACTTACCTTCCCTACCGGTTCGGAAGCGCTCGCTCCGCGCGTGTGTGTGCTTTTTTGCCCATGCTCTGCTCGCGCATGGGCTTTTTCACCCTCTGCTCATGCGCAGAACGCTTTGCGCATGCGCAGAGGGTAAAAAAATGGTGGCGTCCGGGCAGGTGGGCGGAGCCTCGTGCTGCCATCGCTACCGGTTCTCCAAACCACTGGCAGGCGGTGCTACCGGTACGCCTGGACCGGGCCGAACCGGAAGCATTTCACCCCTGGTTAATTGACTGATGGTACTAATTGTCATGCTTCTAGGAATTCCCTATTATTTTGGATTTAACTTGGTCTAGGATGCCCGTTTTCCAGTTGAAACTATACAGTAGTTAAGCATGTGTTGTTCAATTAAGACGTTTTGTGACTGAACATGTCTTCTGAGTGCTTCTTGGTGTTCATGATGTCCTCTGCTAGTCTTCTTCTTTTTGGAAGATGTTATATAAGCAGTCTGTTTCCTATTTCTGGTGTTCTGGGTTGCTGCAGTGTGTTTGTTTTTGATCAGTACATTTGTACATAGAGATAAACCACACATGCATTTGTGCTCATCTGAATAATGTTATTATGAAGCTCCTCTTGTTGGATCTAGAGCTAGGGTTGTTACTTGGGTAGTGGAACAATTGGTTGGTGTGAATAGTTTTACAATAGACTTGTGTTTCTACTTTACCGTTATTGTGATAAGGATATCCAGGACGGGTAGTATGTTGTTTTTTCTTCCTGTCCTTGTGGAGATTGTTAGTTGTGTTATGTGTTTTCTCTAGTAGTTTCTTTTTTATTTATCTGCTTCTGGGCTTTAGCCTGAGCAGTTTGGTTTGGAGTTTAGTTTCCTTTTTTTCCAGGTTGTCTTAGGGATTATTATTAATATTATTATTTGTATTTCTATGCCGCCCAACTCCCAAGGGACTCTGGGCGGCTTATTATTATGAAGTAATAATACTGTAGTCTTGATGGTGGTTGTCAGCATTTTGTGTGTTTTGGTGACATGATTTGTTCTTCTTGTACATGTTTAATCTGAGGTAAGCATCCATGAACATGAATCAGTTTTCACCCAGTTATTATTTTATTGTAGATTTAATGCCAAAACTGCACTTTTATGTATTCTACCATCAATTTGATCTCAAGCAGATTACAATAAGATTTAACTAGAAGTTGTTACATTGCTATAAGCAGGAATCCAGGAATCCAGACCCAGTTCAAGTGTTGATTATAATCTTTTATCTCTGTATAACATAGCACTGAGATATATCAGGCAATACTTACTAGAATCAAATTTACACATAGTGTGAGAATGGGCCTATTGCAGGTCTATCATCTTCATAAGATACAAGGGCTGTGAACCTGGCAATTGGCCTTGCGAACAGCTCACATTTTATGGAATTTGCTGCTCTAGAGGCATAGATGAGACCAATGATCTTGCCTGCCAGCAAGAAGTGGTGGGACTCAAAGCAATGCACACAATTTGGATGGGAGGTTACTTGTTTTTCTTACATTAATTTAGTGACATCTATGAAGATTTTGTATTCCAGTAGAGACAGCCAGTATTGAGCTGTGCTATAAATACAGGAAAAAAGTTAGCATTTTGCTGTTTGGTTTGATGATCACAGACTTTCAGAATTTTCACATTGTGCAAATTATATAGTTTAAACAGTAGAAATCCAGAACTGTGAGTGCTGAAGAATTGTTTGCTTTATAGCAGACTGGTGTCTGAAAGAACTCTAAGTTGCATATCCAAACTCAAAAATATTTGGGATTTTAGAATAAAAGAAATCTAAATCTCATATAGTAAACAACTTCTTATGTCTTTGCTTCATCTTTAATTTTGATGGCTAGGTCATAATGCTGTTTAATAGTATGCATTGTGTGATCAGGTTGTCAACTTCAGAGTTTCTTAAATTGTTTTTTCTAGTTTGATCCACATATGTTATCAGTATTCAGACTACAGATTCTAGATTCAGACATTGGGATTTAGGCAGGGGTGGGGTCTAACTTACCTCGCTGCCGGTTTGCTTCCTCCCGCGCCGCATGGGCGCGTGCGCAGTGCCAAAAATTCCAAAAAAATTACAAAAAAAGCCAAAAACAAGATGGCGGCGCATGCGCAGTGCCAGCAACTTGACTTCTGCGCATGCGCAGAAGAAAAATTTTTAAAAAAAATTCCCCCCCCAAAAAAATCCCCCCCCAAAAAAAATCCAAAAAAAAGATGGCGGCGTCCACGGACCGGCACTGACCGAACCGGCTCCGTGACATCACCAGCGGGTTGCTACCGGTTCGGGCGAATCGGTCCGAATCAGGAGGAACCCACCTCTGGATTTAGGAAATAGTGGCTTTATGAAATCAGAAACATTGTGCCTTAAATAAATCATATTAAATAATGAATGGAGAGAAAAAAAGTGTATTGGTAAAAATTGGTTTCTTACTGTTTAATAAATTAATCGAGATAATTATCTATTCAGTGACTGAACAGAAAATAGAAAATTTGTAATTTAAACCTCTGTTTTAAAACAAAATGCATTATACATTAATCCAAAGAAATCAATTTGATTATTTTTTATTTTTTATTCATTTCTGGATTATGTATTATGACACCTCTTTTTTAATGTTTTAATTATTGCGCAAAGGTTACAACTGTATTTTCAAAAATAGTAAGTAATTCAACCATACCTTAAACTTTTTTTAAGGCTGAAACAGAAAGTTATAATAGCAACTGACATTCATACTAGAAATGTAAAACAAATCTGTCTGGTTCTTCTTTTCAAGCCAAAAAATATGGATGCCAAAAGTAGAACATTTTACAATATAAGTGGATGTGTTATTTAGAGTTAGCTAGAGTGTCTAACAAAATGACTGGAATCTTAATTAAATTCAAACAAAGTTGCAGAGTGAATAAGTATTTCATAAAGTTATATTAAAGTGTGCATTATGGGTTGTGTTATATTCACATTTCATATACTAAGAAAAAATAGTACAGAATATATGGTAGGGAGAATTGAAAGTGACAATAATTATAGAAATATTTTTATTGGTTTCATTGGTCTATTTGCCTAAGTTGCAGAAAAATGGTCTAATTAATGTTACTGACTGATTTGCATGTTCCTAATTTGGACAGTCCCTGATTTTTGTAAGAAAGGCTAGCATCCTCTTTATCAAATTATAATTATAATAGGATTTCTAATTAGGTATTCATAGAATTACATTGTGATTTTAATTTTTTTTAAAAAAATAGTGTGGAATTCTTACAATAAAGCTTACTCTTTGCATTTAGTTCTCTGCTTCTTTGCCATCCCATCCTAGAATGACATGCATTTGTGATGAATGTAAATATGTAGTAAGGATAAACTACAATAATACAACTGTATAATTGTTATTTGGTTTGTTTGGCTGTTAATCTTGGGACATTGTTTATTTTCATAGTTTTTTTCCAATGTTCTAGGATTAGCTTATGGTCTCCATAGCATAGCCCAAATAGATTACAGATGTGTTTGCAGAAGGCCGATCATATGCCAAAAGGAAAACTTTAGGAATGTTGAGCAGGCACTATATGAATAAAAAGTTATTAAACTTGCAGAGTTATATTTCTCTAAGCCAGATAGCCATACATAGAAGATTTTTTTTAGTGTTAAAATAATACTGTATATGTTGAACTGCTTTTCAAATAAAACAATAGCCTACAACGTAAGTTTATGGCTAAGTTCCTTTCTACCTTTCAGTTTCTAGATAATAGTTTTTATATTGTCTTAGCCTCTTCATAATATTTCTAATGTGATTACAGAAGATGACTGAATTAGTATAAGGGATTTGTTTTATAATTAAAATGATAATTATGTCCTTTATTGCCAGCCTTCATTCTAGTTATAGCTAAAACTTTCAGCTCTCCAGGTAACTCCCTGCTAACTAGAGAAATTGACTTGTCACTGCATAACTTCATGAAGTTATTCTATAGTCCAAAATAAAGAAGTCATATACATTGAAAAGATCTGCCACTCCAGGACACAAATGTCACTGTAAGTAAGTATTTGAATATATGTGTGTATTGATATTACCTCCAGTTTAAATCCTAAGCATTTTCCTCCTGTCCTTTTGAGTCAACAGTCTTTTAAACATTAAATTCTTAGCTTTGACATTTGTGGGGATCTGTTCAGTGTTTAAACAACGCTTCTTTCTGGCCTCAGCACATTTGGTTCCTATGTCAGCCACTTCAACCCTTACATTTATTTACATTTTTAATTTTTAAATACATGTAGCTGTAATAAGAAACTTGGTGTTTGTTGGTTATTTTGGATTTGATAGCTCTAGGAACTACAGGAAGACCTTGCTTGTCAGTAATACTCGGGACCTAGAATTCTGTTGCTAAGCTAAGCTAAGGCAGGACATCAAATAACTGCACCAACCTATGAGGGCAATTCCAGCAGTCCCAGTTGCCACTGTTAGGCAGATCTTGCATGGTTGCGGCATCCCATGGGCACCTGATTGCCATTCCCAACGTCCTGTCCCCATTAATTTTGATAGTTGGAAACCAGCAGTGAATGTCACACATATTGATCATGTGACTGCAGAATGCTGCAACATTGTAATTTCTTCCATTGTGCTAAGAACTGTATGCATGAATATTGCTAATCAATGTGATGAAAAGGAATAAAATATTTCAATAGAAGAGGATATACTGTATGTAGCTCAGGGTTGAATGATGAAGTCCTTGGTGCTCTCTAAGTACTGTTTGCTTGCAAATGAAAGTGTTTTTATTCTTTCATTAGAATAGTGTGTAAATGTGTTTGATCTCTATGTGTCTGTTAATGACTGATTTGTCTGAATGTCGAGCTTTTAGAGATGCACTCTGCTGGTCTTCTGACTGTCCCAAATAGTGCCTATTACAGTTCTTAGACTATATGTTGTAGATGACTCCTGTTGTTTTTTTCTTGGACTACTGGATCTTTTGGTATACTTAAGATATTTTGTAGGAGTTTACTTGGTTTGTGTGCTACAGCAATGCTATAGCATTGTAGATATAGGGCAGTGTTACTTTTTTTTCATACTTGTATCAGTTGTACTAGTCGTCAGGCACTTTTTGATAAATTGTGTGGGTATCCATTTTGCTGGAAGATGTTGTGTAGGCAGTCTTTTCCCTTTTTCTGGTGTCCTGAGTTGCTGCAGTGTGTTTGTGTATGTAGAGATAAACCACATTTGCACACTATTCAAAAAAGACAATTAAAAAGCTAAGAAAGAAACAAAAAGAACAGGACATATTTTCACCATCAACCAATACCCAGATAAGTAGGAATTAATATATTAAGTAGAAAACAGTACCTTAATGAAGAAACAACCAAGGAGAAAACCACACTCCCACCAACACTGATAGGGCAAGCTACTGTATATAAACCCTAAACTCACTGATGATATTACTTAGTCGGGTAATGACATAGCAGCAAGCAACAAGCAAATTCACCAAGGAGTCCACTGAAAAATGTATGTCTTACCCAAAAATATGTCCTATCTCAACTATCTCAAAGACCCGAGGTGGCGCAGTGGTTAGAGTGCAGCACTGCAGGCTACTTCAGCTGACTGCTAGCTGCAGTTCGGCAGTTCAAGTCTCACCGGCTCAAGGTTGACTCAGCCTTCCATCCTTCCGAGGTGGGTAAAATGAGGACCCAGATTGTTGGGGGCAATATGCTGATTCTGTAAACCGCTTAGAGAGGGCTGTAAAGCACTATGAAGCGGTATATAAGTCTAAGTGCTATTGCTATTGCTAACCATTTAAAATTAAGCAATCTATTACGTAGTATTAAGTGTGTGTATGTGTGTGTGTGTGTGTGTGTGATTATTCTAAAACAAATATTATATAACCAAATATTAATCTAATTACTAAAACATGCTATTTCTAAAAACATTTTTATGCAGAGCTGAACTGAATTATGAATTCTAAAACTCTATTGATTACAGCAAGATGCACAGTAGTGTAGAAAAGCAACCTAGGTCTTAATATACCTTATATAAAAGCCACTAAATACATATCAGGTACCAAGATAGCAAAGGCTGCTAAAATATTCATGTAACACATAATGTAATCTACAGGGAGGCAGGTGTATCGTTTGCAACTATTGAGTAAACAAATAATGTTGATAGCTTCTGGATATATATTGAGAATCAGATTACTGAGGTTTAAGTACGTTGGTCCATTTTTAGGCTTCAAGTACAACCTATCGTTCAATGATACTTAGTTAAATATGATACGTAAGGCTGCTTTTTCCCTCTTAGTCTGAGGCCAGACTCATGTTGAATTTCAAATTTAGAACATTGTGACTGGAAAGATGTCATCATTTAACCATTTGTATAATTCTTGATTATATATTGAAATTATAGACATAACATTTTATTGTATTGTAATTACATGGAAATAATAGAATTTTATAAAATTGATTATGTGCCATGAAGTTGGGGTCAAATCTTAGCATAATTTATAAAATACGAATATTGTAAATGTTGCTTTTAAAATTGTCCTAATTCTCACAAACAGCTCTTTAACCAAAGTGTTTTAGTATCCACATATAGATTATTCCTTGATTTACACCCACAGTTTAGCCCTAATTTCTGTTGCTAAGCAAGACAGTTGCTAAGTGAGTTGCACCCCACTTTATCACCTTTATTGCCACAGTTGTTACATAAATCACTACAGTTGTAAGTAAATCATGCGGTTGTTATGTACATCTGGCTTTCCCCATTGCAAGAGCCGAGGTGGCGCAGTGGTTAGAGTGCAGCACTGCAGGCTACTTCAGCTGACTGCTAGCTGCAGTTCGGCGGTTCAAATCTCACCGGCTCAAGGTTGACTCAGCCTTCCATCCTTCTGAGGTGGGTATAATGAGGACCCAGATTGTTGGGGGCAATATGCTGACTCTGTGAACCGCTTAGAGAGGGCTGTAAAGCACTGTGAAGCGGTATATAAGTCTAAGTGCTATTGCTATTGCTATTGACTTTACTTATTGGAAGCCATCTGTGAAGGTTATAAATGGTGATCGCATGTTGCCAGCACCTGCATTTTGATCATGTGACCATAGCAATGCTGCAATGGTCAAAAGCAGGAAAACCAGTCATAAGTCACTTTTTTCAGTGAAGTTGTGACTTTGAACAGTCAGTAAACAAATGGTTGTAAGTCAAGGATTACCTGTACAAAGTCCACCATTTATCATCTATGATTTATAATTAGACAATCTTAGGTGAAAAGAGAATATAGATCTCAGACAGAAAAAGAGAATTCTGTGCAAAGCAATATGAGAACGGATTAAAGAAAAGAATATTTTAAAGAAAAATATCAATTCTTTGTTTAATTGTTTTGATTCAAAATTGTGCTTAAGAAAATCATTGTTAGCCAGGTTTAAATAATAATAAAAAAAGTATGATGCCTGTTAGCCTAAGAAACATATTCTCCCATACAATAATGAAACTTGAACTCATAGTGACTGATCAGAACAGGGTTCTGTGAATCTCAGTAGATATTTTTAATAGAACGGTCAAACCTAATGTATAATGGTGGGTTAAAAAAAAAGCAAATTCTGTAATTAAAAGTATCATAAACAGATTTAAAAATAAAACTACTAATAATAATGCATATAATAATCTAATCATCAATAACATGTGGTAAGACCATATTTGAAGTGTTGTGTATAGCTTTAGTCATTACCCCTTAAAAACAATACTAGAACTAGAAGAGGTGTAAAAAAAGGCAGAGGGGGGTAGGTTACTAGAATAGTTCCCTAAGGCATGTAGATAGATTAAATCATGTATAGGTAAGGTAGCATATGTCAGGGTTTCTTAACCTCCAGTGCAAGAGTCGGGTGAGCGCACAAGCTCACAAGGCTACATTTGCATGTGAAACGATCCCCTCTCCCCCTGCTGTCGGGGCCACTGATCTGCAAAACCGGAAAGATTGGGGACCGCTGGCATGTGTAACATGAACAGAGATAAGTTTTCTTATCTCACTATATCCAATTTCAAAATTTCACTAAAACCAAGTTCAGGGAGATTCAAGGTGATGGAAGAAAGTAGTTCTTTATATGCAGTGCACAGCTAAAGTGTATTGATCTATTAATTTGTTCCAGTAATTGTAACACCAGCCAGGTTGGGTGTTTTGAAAAGGAGATTATACAATTTCATGGATGATCAGTTTATCTGTGGTTCTCAATACTAACGGATATTTACTTCTTCCTTATTTGCATGGTTTTAATGTGTTTGCTGAGAAATGACCATATTGCCTTCCAATTCAAATTTGGGGACTTCCCAAATATATCCAGTGGCTCCTGAATTAGATAGGCCTATTGATTGAACCAACAGGGCTCTTATGTTTTTAACATAAATGAACCTAAATCTCATTTACAGTGAAGTTATAATTAAAATTGTAATGATTTGGGCGTCTCATCTCCAGTTTAGTAAGTTTTATTTTATTTGCTTTATTATTTATCATTTCCTTTGTAATCAATTTTAGCCACCCAAAGTCACCTTGCAAGTAGACAGTCATAATGATCAGATAAATAACTGAAGAAGGAGCTGTGTTGGAACAGTGGTTAGAATGCAGTATTGCAGGCTAACTCTTCCCACAGCCAGGAGTTTGATCCTGACCAGTTCAAGGTTGACTCAGCCTTCTATCTGTCCAAGCTCAGTAAAATGATGACCCAGATTGTTGGGGCAATATGTTCACATTGTAAACCACCCAGAGAGTGTTATAAAGCACTATGGAATGGTATATAAGTCTAAGTGCTATTGCTGTTGTACTTACGGCAACCAATCACAGTGTAGATTGCATCATGTATGAATCAGTACTCTCTAACTAATCAACTACAATTGTGTGTTCTGACCTATTGCACACTTTACTGTTCCAGCTACTAAAGTCAATATCCTAACATATTACTATAATTACATTGTGTGCCAATGTTCACTTTTGAATGTTTTCCTGGAATGCTATGGCCCATGGGTTATCAATCTGTTTATCATCATAATTCTGCCTTTAGTGCAACTTGATTATGACTAAGACTACCATTAAGTGTTGTATCTTATGATTACCTATCTCCTCCCACTCATGACTATAACGATGTTGCTTGTATTTTTTACAATTTATATTGTTCTGTTTGTTTACTAGTATCATTTGATTGCTTATTAGTAACCTATGACTATCACTAAGTGTTGTATCTTATGATTCTTGATGAATGTATTTTTTTTCTTTTTTCTTTTTTTCCTTTTATGTACACTGAGAGCATATGCACCAAAGACAAATTCCTTGTGTGTCCAATCACACTTGGCCAATAAAGAATTCTATTCTATTCTATTCAATATTAGGTACTTTAAATACTTAATGGAATTTGTACTTGGGATGTAGAATGAAAAAAATCATGTGACTACAGGAAACAAAATATTATTAACAGAAAAATGTATTTCCTCTTCTACCTATCAATTTGAAAATGGTGTTAGGTTGTTAAGGTTTCCATTTGGAATGGGATTTAGCATAAAGTGAGTTACATTCTTTCTTCCCTGCTGTGGAAATTTTCCATACATAGAATAAAGTTTGAATGATTTTAGTCTTAAGGATGAAAAGAAATCTCTGCTGAATGTTCATCTTTTTTGATAGGCTTTATTTAAGCCTACTGCCTGCTTCTAACTGCTGTACTTACTTTTAATCTACCACAATAGCAACTAATACCCCTTTCCCCTGGAGATGGGATTAAAATGGGTTTGCACTAAAGACAGAATTGTATTTTTCTGGGAAACTTTTGTTATTACTTGTAAGAAATTAGATATAATAATTTGTGTTTCTCTTCCTATATTTCTTTTTTTTCCTGTATCTCTTTTGGTATTACCTGGTTTATATAATTATATAAAGTGAATTATATAACTATATAATTATTATATAGATGAATTATATAATTATTATATATTTTTAACTAATGATTGTCTTATTTTTCTTACTGGATTGCTGTATGCTGTGAGAGTCACTCTTTGTGAGATGGGCAGCTATGTACATTTGATTAATAAATAAACAGTTTTAAATTCTGAGGCAATATACCGACAGATTATTGGTTAGTTACAAAAATCCTTGGTAGTTCTTTAAAAAGATGTTTGATATTCTAATATATGGAAACAAAAATTAATGACCACAAATGTCTAATGTATTTATTATTTGCATTTGCACAGATTAGTGCAAATTATATTTTTTGAAATCAAATTAAATCAATAAAATTTAGAAATCCCATGTTAGCACCAGTCAAATGCATTCTTTAATTGTTTTAAGTATATTATTGTTGAAGGTTCACATTTGAAATGATAATATTAAATAAGAAACATCTACCTTCTAGATAGATGGAATCTTCCTGAACAGAGCTCAGTACTATTTGGTTGTTAATTTTTTTATAAGTGTCCTAAATTTGGGTATTATCTTGTTATAAGGATTACCAGTGAAGTGTAAAATATAATAAAAGGATGTGTCCAGACAAATTAATATGGTTATGATTGTGGTGGTGGTGGTATATTCAACAGTAAAAAGAATAAATCAAATGCAGATGATTCTTCATGAAGACTTTTACTTTTATTAGTGATATGGTGCTAAAGGTGACTTTGCAATGTGAAAATGGGATAAAGAAACATTTATGTTATAAACTGTTTATATGTAGTCTCATTAGACATCTGGTAGCTTCTAAATATGGAACTGTTGATTTACTAGTGGTTTTTATTAGTAAAAACTTGGGATTCATTTTTCACCCTTATGGATAATTTTTCATTGATCCAGTTTCACATATAATAAACATCTGGATCGAAAACCACTTTAAGGTCATATTGAACTCTATAGTGAGTTTGGAACACATAACAGTTTATATTATCAAATTGTTGCGTGGTTTTTCTACATTTATATTAAAAAAGCAACCTATACTCTTTTCTAAGAAGGGCTTTGGTAACTTAGAACACAGATAAAAGAAATTAAGTCTAGATTTAACTAGCATAGAGATTATGGAAATATAAGATGGAAAAAAATAGCATACTGAAGATGGCTCTGTGAAAAGCGAAGATGACAGCTGCAGCTATGAGAAAGGAGGCAATTGGATCCTTCAACCCTCTCTGAAGAAAGAGAGGACATGAGATTGCCCATGTGGTATTCCATATGATTGCTTCTCATGAAGAGGCTGCAAGATAGCAGTCTCCAGAGATGGGAGAATTTCAGGAAGAGGAAACAAGAATTGCCATTCTTGTTTCAGCTGTAGTCAAGGGTTATGGTACAGCGTTGAGATATGGAAATTTTATACTTAATTAAATAGTATTATTTAGAGTTCTGTTTGGACAATTTTTTATACCTGGATTGGAAAAGATTTTGCGTATGCTAATAGTAAAGAGTTATGGGATGAAAAAATTTATGCCTGATAATTAAGAGGAAGTAAAGAGACAGTAAAACTGTCTGTACTTGTGATAAGTCTGAGAGGTTTCTTAGAGTTTTTTCTTTTTCTTCCCTCTTTTTTTTGCTTTCTGACATATTTTATCCTTTCTTTCTATTTTTCTTTTTAGTTTGTATTATATTGTTCTGTTGTAGTTAAAACTGAAATAAAAACATTACTTTAAAAAAAAAGGAATATGGAAAAATATTTGTAAGTAATAAGATAAAGATATTCATAGATAAGCTGGTTCTTACAGCTGTAAATAAAATTGGTCCAGACAAATTAAATGAAGGAAAATGATTATTCATACCTGTTGTTGTGGACTGAGGGAGCAGTCCACAATGGATAGTGGTATTCTCATTCAAATTATTTTTATTTTTTCAGTTTAATACAATTAAACAGATTTTACTGTTAAAAAAGTTAGGAAGCAGAGACTTCCCATTTAGTTTGCAAGTTATAAGACATATATTTTAACAGCCTGGAGAAGTGGGAGATTGGACTGGTCATGATGAATAACATGCAGTCTGTTGTTACAGGCATCTGTAACCAGGTAAGTCCTTAGAGCAGGGGGTCTCCAACCTTGGCAATTTTAAGAGTTGTGGACTTCAACTCCCAGCAAAGCTGGCTGAGGAATTCTGGGAGTTGAAGTCCACAACTCTTAAAGTTGCCAAGGTTGGAGACCCCTGCCTTAGAGGATCACGATGAATCAGAAGATGTACAGAAGTGACTGTAACCTAATAACTTTATTTGTAATAAAACTCAGGAGGAACATTTGGCAGAATTCCTGTGTCAAGACAATTCCTCTCCTCTTGATGTTAAATAGCTATGGAGCTTTTTGCCTGAGGCTTTGTCTTGGAGTGTTCTCCAGCAAAGAACAATGTGGCCGCTGGGGAGAAAAAAAAGAACCCACTCCAGAATGGAGTGAAGTCTAACATTCAGAAAGGAGGAAAGAATCAATCACAAGCAGGCTTGTAGGTGCAAATGTAAGCCAGATTGAGTGGTGATGTTATAATGATTAAATTTTAGATGCACTCAAAGCTTTCCTCAGTTCCTTTCACAACTGTTTTTTCCATAAGGCTCAATCTCTATTTTGGATTAGTTTACCTATGGTTAGTTTGTTTATACATGGTCTTTTACATGTATAAACATCTCTTTTTTGCCTCCAAGTCCAATGCAGGTTTCCCATTGCTGCTAGGTGCTTGCAAATGAAGTAAATACTTTTGATGAAAGTTTGTATCTTCGGGGTTTAGTCTGTTAACATATTGCAGATGGGCTATGTGTTTGCAATTTGAATACAAACTCTGCTTAAGCTGACCTTGTTGTTTTCTTCTCCCCCCCCCCTCATAAAGATTTGTTAAACAAATCAGATTTCATTTCTTGCAGCTTATACAAAGTTTTCATGAATTTATAAAACAAGAAAATTAGATTTAAATTCTATCAATCAAATATTTATTACTGCTATACAGCAGCATGTAAGTCCTACAATTCTAAACATGGAACTATATTTCATGTTACCTTTTTAAAAAATTGCATTAGTGTTGCATTTATAATGTGGTAACAGTGACTGAAAACTTGGTTGGAAAACAGTTGGGAACGGGTTGCAGCTATCCTGATATTAGAGAGAGTCTTCCAATTCTCCTTTTTAGCAGATTCAAGATATTCCAAGAAGAGGAGAGAACTGGAAAAATATTTAGTAAACATACCTCCTAATTAATATGAGCGGTATGGTGGCCTAGTGGTGAAGACTCTCACTGCCCATTCGGAAGATTGAGAGTTCAATCCTCTGTAATGGCAGATGTTTCTCTCCTAGGGCGCAAAGAAAAAACATCAGCTGTGAACACTGTGTGGCATCAGGAAGGGCATCTGGCCAGTAAACTCTCAGTTCCATCCAGTCGCCCCGACTCTAGCCCGAATTAAGGGATTACAGGGTCATAAAAAGGGAGTTTTTTTTACTTCCTAATTAATATGCTGTGGACAACAATACATGGTCCTAAAAGTCATGGCTATATTAGAGCCATAGGTGCATAGAAAGTAAGAGCATATTTGGCATAAAACTTGAGAAGAAGTTTCTGAGAGGAGACAAAGAGAAAATGATAAGAAATTAATGTGTAGGATACAAGGGATTAAATGAAGGAATTAAAGTTTAAGATTTTCAATATGTTGCTATTGCTGGTAAATATTAATGGATTTTTTTTTACTAAGTTCAAATGATGAGACTTTAAAGATGTGTTTATGGATAAGAGATAAGATATGGGAAGAATTTTTATGTCAAATATCTTCTCTATAGTTGAGTCCAGGAGACAGAAAGTTAGATCAGTATTCCCGAATGGGTTTAGAATAAAAATGTTTTTCTCCCCAGTTTATCTTCTTTGACTGTTGATGTTTAGAATATGTGATTTCACACATCCAAACACACATTATTTATTTATTTATTTGTTTATTTATAAAATTTGTATGCCGCCCAACTCCCGAAGGACTCTGGGCGGCTCACAACATATGAATAATAATAAAAAAAGGCAACAATAAAAAATATGGTAAGTACAATTTAAAAATATATCAGTAAAACATTTACACATACATACATGGGCCAATCCATAGGTTATTGGCTCCAGGCTTGCCATAAAAGCCAGGTCTTAACGGCTTTGCGATAAGCCAGTAAGGTGGGGGTAGTACGGGTCTTGGGGGGAAGTTGGTTCCATAGAGTCAGTGTGGCTACAGAGAAGGCCCTCCCCCGCGGACCTGCCAGCCGACACTGTCTGGCTGACGGGACCTGAAGAAGGCCGGCCCTGTGCAACCTCACTGGTCATTGGGAGGAGGGTGGCAGAAGGCGGTCACTTCCTTAGCCATGTAGCGCTTTAAAGTTAACAACCAACACCTTGAATTGTGACTGGAGCACAATCGGCAACCAGTGCAGCTCGCAACGGATGGAATTCATGTGGGTGTACCTTGGCACATCCACGACTGCTCGCGCAGCTGCATTCTGGACTAACTGTAAAAAATATTTATAAGATACAGTGTCCTAAGAGTGAATGAGAGACACATTCAAGATTGCACAGCTTAACATAATGTTCTAGCTGTATTAAAAAGAATAAATTGGAAAACATAAGTACTACAAGCAGAAGAACAAATTGTATAGCATAGACTTTTCTTCTTTTCAACTATTTCTTGCTCTCAAGTTGCAATCCATAAATAATTATGAAACATTATGAGTGAGATATTTTATAAGATAAATTTCTTTATCTTTTCATGGTAAAAGGTTAAAGTAATTGAGGAGAGATACCCTTGACTATTTTAATTGCCTTAGAACATCTGTACATGTAAGTCTTGTTGTTCATAATTAAATATTTATATATTAAATTGCTTTCCAAAATATAAAAGTAGAAAAAAATCTACAAAAGAAAACGATAGGTATATTTTATTTGTATTAATCTTTGCTATAATTATTATGAAAAATGAAAGTAATCACAGGCAATATTTGAAACTACTAGAGTCTCTCTAGGAGTTTCAAATATAGGATTGCCAACATGATCGCCAATGTCCGATAACGGATTTGGCATAAGAAGAAGAAGAGTCTCTCTAATGAAACTATTTCTTGTCTTTTCTAGAAACTAGAAGACTATTGAAAAGTCTTCTGTGGCGTATAAAATATACAGTATATGTCTGTGCAGGTGTGCATGAGTATGTATGCTTGTGTCTGTGATACATATACAGATATATATAGAGAGATATAGAAATAGAAATATAGACATACAATAGATATATTATCTTATTCCTTTTAATCTATGTCATTGAAAGCATCTAAAGTCTCTTTGATAATGTTACTTTCTTCCATCCTCCTACCTCCATGAATTCTCAAATGATTAATTAGAAGAGCCTCTACTATTACTAAGACTAAGTGGAACCACAAATAGTTTCCTGCTTATTTTAGGTGCACACAAATATTCATAAATTTGAACTGATTTTTTAAATATTTGCCTTTGATCACTGTTAAAAATATATTAGCTTACTGTCAGATCACTATTATTTTAATACTGTATTGTGGTATGATGCAGTTCAGAAGAAAGAATATATGAATCTAAAGGTATAGCAGTTCATATTTTCCAGTTGACCTTAGAAACAGTGGGATGAAGTTGAAGTAGGAGCATGGAAATTTCAACCTTGGAAGTTACCGTACTTCTGTAACTTTGGACCAGGTACTATCTCTCAACCCAATCTACCTTACAGGACTGTTGCTGTGAAGAAAAATGAAAGAAAGGAAAACTAATAAATGCCACTGTGAGTTCCTAAGTGAAAAATAGGATATATATTTAACAAATAATTAAGGTTTTTTTTTTAAAAAAAAAATCAAATTAATTTTCCCTTCAATGTTTGAAGATAGAAAATGTTGAATTCATTTTTTAATTATATTTTTATTCTCAGTTTGCCTGATTTCAATGTAAAGCAGGAATCTTAATCTACATTTATATAATAAATTCAAATAAAAAAACATTTCTTAGCACTAAAGTGGTAAAATTAATTTGTGCATATATGTGACTTTTTTTTGCTGAATTATATTTATATTACATAATCCATTTAAGTTTTGTGGGAATAGTTAAAAGAAAATGTTATCAGTTCTAAATCATATATTTGTGAAAAGCAATCATTTCTTTTTATAGTAGTTATCTTCAGGACAGCTGAAACAGTAGAAATCATCGTTTCTTCACTAGAAAAAAATATTTCACTATAATTTAGGTTTTAGTCAAACTACAATTGTTTTGCTGAGACAAATAGCTTTCTGAAAAAAGTTTCCTAAATTAAATAAACCAGAAAAGCAAGTATTTTGATTACATATTAGTTGAATTTATTAAAACGTTTGAACATATTTATATGTTAAATATGCACTTTAAAATGGTTCCATATAGTTTCCGTATCATGATTAAGTAAATTAAAAACATTTATCTGTTTACATTTATGGATGTGTGCTACATCTAGACTTGTTCCTGAAAAGCAAAACTTCTGCAGAATGCATCCATGATATAAATTCAATAAACACTTTCTAGTGTCTTTTTAATACCATTCTTTGAAATGGTTGCAGAGCTGAGATATGGTTTGTAACTTGCAGTTCATTCTTCCAAATACAAAATTACTCATGACTCTTTCTCATGGTTTTCCTCTATTTAGAAAATGTATAGCCCAGCTGGGTAGAAGTCAAATTAGTATTCAAACTTTCTCACCATTACTATGTGTACTGACTTTTTATATGCTATTTCAGTATTAATAATTTATCACTTTATATAGTAACTTGAAAACAGAGATACCTGAAAGGGCAGTAATTATGCCAAACATGTCCTTCATTCACATAATTAATTTCTCAGCATTTTTATTCAACAATAATCTTGGTTTTCTTTCAAAGGTTGACACTGATAAAATTTGTTACTGATCTACTAAGATCTCTGGAAAAATCATTAGTACCTATTACATTTCACTGCTAGGATGTCTATTTTATAAAATAAATTTGATCTGGGAATGAATGGTATGGAAAGCAAAAGAAGAACTAAGCAGGTTCATTGTTATACTACAGTACGTCTCTAGGATGATTAAGTAATGATTAAGATTGAAGAATTGGGTGGGATTTTTTTTAAAAAAATACGTAAGTTAATAAAAATATTTCATTTTGTAACATTAATTGTTCCATTACTCCATATTTTCCACCTTAATTAAAGATTTATTAGTACTGTTTTGGATTGCTCTTCTTTATCTGTTTTTATATGATCTCCTGTCATGATATTTTTGGTAAAGCCTATAAATTATGAATATAGCCATTTTTTAAAAAAAAGCCACCCCTTTTTGAAATAAGAAACTTATGTTTTTTAAAAATATCAAATATTTAAATAGACTATTTGGTTTCAAAAGCCTATTGTGAAGAATTAAAATGGAAAGATAGACTTTAGGAGTGTTAATGGACGTATTTCAGAAATAATGTGAAAATTACAAATTAAATGAGTACTGTCTTGAAACTAAATTTCTTGCGTACCTTATCTACATCATTATTTCAAATTATGTGATGTATTTGCTCAAATGATATGAATGATATGTATGTATGTGACTGTTAACTGGTTTTCTTATATTTTATGATGTTTTTAAATGTATTTTCTATACCCTGTTGTAAGCCGCCCAGAGTCCTTCGGGAGTTGGGCGGCATAGAAATACAATTAATTAAATTAAATTAAATTAAATACAAAAAAAATTCTTTTGAAAACGTTGAAGTCTGGGAGCTGAAAGTCATCTAAAACTAGAGTTTCTGCAGACAGGGAAACAAACTGCACAAGCTTCTTATAAATGCAGCATATTAAGAAAAGAGAAATTAGTATTAGTGGGTATTTAAATAATATCACAGATAAATTGCATTAACTTTTTCTATGTTGTTAGAAGTTACAGTGTTAATTTAATACAGTATACTAAATATTAATTAGCCATTGATTCAACAGTGTGAGAAATCAATGCTTAAATCATGCTTAAACATCTGGCGTACAAGCATATCAGGTGTGCGGAAGTATGATAAAGGTAATGTTAAGTGATTTTTACTAAGTATTCTGATAGGAAAGAACCAAGATATGTGTAGAAGCGAAAAAAATAAATATGAAGAGAAGAAGAAGAAAATAAATTTAAGATAAATAAGATAGATTCAGTAGAATAAATTTTATTTGTTATATTTTGATATAATGGACCATTTGGGGAGAAGTTCGGCTAAAACCAAATGCCAATTAAATTAACATAGTAAGAGTCATTGTGTCAGTTTGCCTCTTTGTTATAACAATGTAGTTTATACCTTTGTGCCATTTATGCAAACTTGATTCATTTATTTAATGATGCAATTTGTATTTTTTTTTAAAAAAATAGATCAATTTATATCAGCTGCATAACTACACAAGAAATAAGTATTCACACAATTATGTAAAATGCAAATGGTCAAATATCAATAATTGGGCATAGATTTTAAGATTAACATTTATTTCTAAGAGGAATGAGAGTCTTTATCAACCCCCATTCCCAGGAAACGGTTGTGAAATAGTTTAATAGAATTATTATATAAAAGTCAGCCATGTTCAGATACGAGTGCTATTTTTGAAAAAAAAAATCTTAGCCATTGACTTCTTAAAACAGGAAGGAAGGAAGGAAGGGAAGGGAAGGGAAGGGAAGGGAGGAGGGAAATGAGGCGAAGGAGGGAAGGGGGAGGAGGAAAGGAGGGAAGGAAGGAAGGAAGGAAGGAAGGAAGGAAGGAAGGAAGGAAGGAAAGGAAGGAAGGAAACCAGTATTTGTTATTGCTTTCACTTATTGGACAGAAACTATTCAGAGTTTTAGTTTTAGTTAATATTGTCCCAATCTAACCAGCATCTCTTCTCAAAATTGAACTGGGAAAATCTTGGATTATGGCCCTTTTATCTTTGTTGCTCCTTCTACCATACAGTTTGAAACACGTCCATTTCCCCAGTGTTCACACACTCATGGTCCAATCTTTATAATCCTATATATTTTTACTATTCAAATACCCCATTCAACAAGAGTTCCATTGGCTTCATCTGTGTTCTTAATTTTTTTTAAAAAGGCCTTTGAGAATCCCTATGCTGCAGAAAAGGCAGCAGTTGTCTGGAAAGGTTGGCAAATAATTCAAACAATTATGAAGGTATATTAATTTCAAGGAGAGCTAAACATAGCCGTATGAGGGGCTGTCACTTTGGGAAGGAAAAAGAACTTATTCAGTTCCTGCTTTTCAAGCCACATGAGAAACACACAACTCCACTCTTTGTTATATCACTACACACTCAGTGGGCTTTCAAAGGCATTTCACTGTCAAGAGTATTGCTAACTACTTATCCACACTTGTGGCTGTTCTTGCGGTTCTTGGCCGATTGCCCAGTTTGCCTGTCATTCAGAGGGCTTCCCCACTCATCCCCCTCTGCACTGCTCCATTCTTCTTGATAACAGATACGCTCAAGCTGCAGGAACACATGCTTCTAGCTGCTTGTGATGCATAGTGATTCATAGAAGGAATCGTCTTAGTTTGTGAAATAAAAGCGGTGCCTAGCCCATGCCTGAGACTTAGACAAGGGAAACTTGTCTTTATTGCCACCTCATGTTAAATTGACATGGTGCTTAACTTTACTATTTGTTTTGCGTTTTCCTCCTCTGCTTGCCATGTAAACCCTTGCACAAACTGATTTGGCAGAATACTTTACACTTATAAAAGAGTTCGCTTCATCATGGAAGTCCAACTTTGGGCATTCAGATCAGGAATTATACACTGGGGTAGAAAGATTTGGCTCACTCTTTGGATCTAGTTTTTGTTTCATTAGATTTCCCACTCCTATCCGACCCTGGCTGTACCCAAGCTGGAAAGTATGGTAGGAATAAGTGATGCAAATAATAGTATGATGTTCATCTTTTTACACAGATTTGCAAAGGAAAATATTGTTGTCCTACTAATAAATTGGTTTCCCTTGCCCCAAACAAATGCTTTTTCTGTATAACTTATTTTTTAATTCACGGAGATACAAAGCTCTATGGCTTTTCTTAAAGACATTTTCTCACCCTGAATAGTTTAGTGCTTCTTCCATACATGTAATTAACTCCTTTTCAATAATTTTTATTACTATTTTTTAACAAATATACTGGATCAAAAAACTTGGTCTTGCCTTAAAATAAAGGTTGCATTGCCCACATTTGAGATTTTGGTGTGAGAATATTTTTATAACTTTATACATTACATACATTAATCATTTTAAACCAGAATAGACTTTATCCACAGATGTATGATGAAATATTCAGGAAACAATGAAAAAATTAATCCAGGTCCAAAACCATTGAATTCTAAATATTGTCCTTGAAAATAAGGTGCTATATTTTTTAAAATAAAAGAATAGATTTCTTGTAGTTTTAACGTCATTGAGATTGAGTGTTGGAAACAGAAGTGATTTCAATGAATACATAAAGAATGGGTTTCAATAATGCATGCCTTTACAGGTAGTCTTCGACTAACAATTGAGCCCAAAATTTCTGTTGTTAAGTGAGACATTTGTTAACTGAGTTTTGCCCCATTTTATGACTTTTCTTGCCACAGTTGTTAAGTGAATCACTGCAGTTGATAAGTTAGTAACCTGGTTGTTAAGTGAACCTGGCTTCCCCATTAACTTTGCTTGTCAGAAGTTTGTTAAAGGGGATCACATGACCTTGGGACACAGCAACGGTCATAAGTATGGCCCCGTTGCCAAGCATCTGAATTTTGATCATGACCATGGAGGTGCTTCAAAGCTCATAACTGGGAAAAATGGTCATAAGTCACTTTTTCCAGTGCCATTGTCACTTTGAACGGTCACTAAATGAACTGTTGTAAGTTGAGGACTACCTGTAGATTTGAGTCAATGTAGATAAGCCTCAACTTATGAACACAATCAGCACCAGAACCTCTGATGCTAAGCGAGGTAGTTAAGTGAGTCATGCCCAATATTACAAACGTTTTTGCTGTGATCAGTAAGCAAATTACTATGATCAGTAAGTAAGTAAGCAAATTACTATGATCAGTAAGTGAGTGACGTGGTTGTTAAGCGAGTCTGGCTTTCCCAATGACTTTGCTTATCAGAGCCATCTGGGAAAGTTGCAAATGGTGATCACATGCAACCATCATAAGCAGGGGTGGGTTCCGAAAATTTCTGCTACCACTGTGGGCGTGGCTTAGGGTTACGCGTGCGCGCGCTCCCCCGGTGCAATTCTGTGTCCGCCTTTCAAAGCAGCAGGAGAGCACAAACGGCCCAAAACGTAAAAAAGCCGCCAAAAATTCCCGGAAAAAAATGGCAGCACCCACGGACCGACACCGACCAAGGCGGGTCCACGATGCCATCATGACATCACCAGCGCCTCGCTACCAGTTCGGGTGACCCAGTACGAACCGGGAGGAACCCACCCCTGATCATAAGTACATGTCAGTTCCCAAGTACACAATTTTGTATTCTATGACTATGACTGTGATGATCATAAGTGTGAAGATCAGTTGTAAGTCACTTTTTTCAGTGCCATTGTAACTTCAAACAGTCACTAAATGAATGGTCATAAATGGAGGACTACCTGTATTGAATTGAAAGATTAAAATGGAAGAATATATGGGAATGAAAAACCAAATTGTAGATTCACAGGAGTCTCATCAAATTCTGGCAGAATTAGTTCTCCTACGTACAAAATATTATTCAGCAAGTCAACTTAAGACACTTTGAATGTTGTTTTGAATGAAAACTGAAACATTTAAAATAAATAAACATCCCTAATAATCAAATTAGAAATAAGCAATAATCGTAGATGTCCAAAATGTAGTATAATACTTATAAATTTATAATTTATAAATATAAAGCGTAAATCCAGTTTCATCTAGTGATTAGATGAAACATCTAGCACAGTGGTTCTCAACCTTTTTAATGCCGCGACCCCCGCGACCCCCCCTGCCACCGCGACCCCCCTGCCCCCTCCCCGCGCGGGATGAGGTGACAAAGGGGGCGTGGCACCAGGGGCGAAATGCTCTGGGTTCGGGCTTGCCTGCGAGTCGCCGGACAGCTGATAGCGTGGAAGCAGGAGACTTCACTCGGACGCCGCCATTTGGGCTCTTTTACCCTCTACGCATGCACAAAGCATTCTGCGCATGCGCAGAGGGTAGAAGAACTCAAATGGCCTAGCGCGCACGGCGACCCCTGGGAAAAGGTCGTTTGACGCCCAAAGGGGTCGCGACCCACAGGTTGAGAACCGCTGATCTAGCATCAGAGTAGAAAGTGGTAGACCAGTGATGGCTAACCTTTTTGGCACCGAGTGCCGAAACTGGAGCGTGCGTGCGCCGGAATGCCAGAACCCCAGAACCCGGAAGAGAGCAGCTGGCTAGTGCGCATGCACGTGGCGGCCAGCTGGTCTTCCGGGTTCTGTTGCACGCATGCACGCTGGCCAGCTGGTCCGGTGCGAATGCACACCGGCCAGCTGTTGTCTTCCAGGTTCCGGCGCACTTGCGCACGTCGGAACCTGGAAGAGAGCAGCTGGCCGGTGCGCATGCGTGCGACGGAACCCGGAAGAGCAGCTGGCGACAGCACGAGTGCCCACAGAGAGGGTTCTGCATTCCACCTCTGGCATGCATGCCATAGGTTCGCCATCACGATGACCATGATGAATTCAAGTCCTGCCTTAGCCATGAAAGTCATCTGGGTAAATTTGGGCCAGTCACTGTCTCTCAGCTCAACCCACCTCACTGGATTGTTATGGGGAAAATAGGAGGAAAAAGATGTGTAGGATATGTTCACTGCAGGGGGAAAGAGGGCAAAGAAAGATGGAGGACTACAAGAATACTTTTTTTCATAAAGTTTTTAATCTTTTGAGTTTGCTTGATTTTTTAAAAAGTGTTTTGTGACCATCACATTTTCATTTCAGCCTTCACACCTATGCAAACTACGCAAAACATGCACAATATGTAAAATGAAAACGTTCATTTAATGCATTTATTTTTGTTTTTGTTTTTTTGTTGGTTTTTTTATTTAATTGTTTGAAACTATGATGATAAAATAAGAAAGAGAACATGAGAGAGGAAGATATTTTTCTTTCCAAACTAGTAAATTCGAAATTTCTCTTCATTAGGATAAGTGAAATAGTATTTAACATACATTTTTTGTTTGTTTTGTTCTAACATTTATGGTGAAAGGAACTGACAAACAATAAAAAGTTGAATTTTAAACAATAAAACGTACTAAGGCAACTGAGACAAATACAGTAGTAAGAAAGAAGAAAAAAAGTATTGCAGAAAGAAAGGTGGTCAAATTATATTGGACAATAAAAGGATTTTTGCCTGTGATAAACAGAGAATTAGAAGAGGCATTAGGCAGACTGTCCAGGTAAACATGGAATATTTTGTAGGTCCTTTGAGCCCAAACCATTGGCTGAGTGAGAATTTGGGCATTTTTTCTTTCATCTTAGCCCAGCATATTCTATATTGGTATCTGAAATTGTCTTCTGTTCCTCCCTAGGCATACTCTTAGTTTCTTGAAGGCCTCTTGTCATTCTGTGCAAAGGACTTTTACTAGAAACTGCCAGTCTGCCATGGAGGGTTAGGCCTTCAAGTGGAAGAGAAAATTTGCCCCCATTTAACTAGACAGCTGTCTTTTTTTTCTCCTAACAGAATAACAGTAGTATGCAAATAAACAAACAAATAAATGTAAGACATCTGGTGACCTCTTTCTACTTGAATCACAACCCATCTGTAAGTCTCTGATGAGGCACATGCATAAGACCGCTGTGGTTAGAAGAAAGAATTATCAAATAGAGTTTTGCCTTGCAAGTGCAAACTATATTTACCACATTTAAGCTAGCTCAGCATATTTGTGGCTTTTTTCCTTGGTTTCACAAGACAGTTGAAAATATTGTTGAGAAGGAGTATTGTTTCTATTTCATAAGTGGAGGATGTCATTGTTTTGCTCAGCGCATAGCAAACTATGGAACTGTTGACATTAAAAGATGGAAAAGAAGGACCAAATTTGGGAGGGAGGGAGGGACGGAGGGAGGGAGGGAGAGGGGGGGAGAGAGAGAGAGAGAGAGGGAGAGAGTGAGAGAGAGAGAGAAGAGAGAGAGAGAGAGAGAGAGAGAGAGAGAGAGAGAGAGAGAGAGAGAGAGAGAGAGAGAGAGAGAGTTTTTCAGGACTGAATTTAAAAACACTGGTAAAGAAAAGGAATCTCATTTTAGTTATTTGTTTTTCCTGTGGTGCTGGGCAGATGGTGAAGTGAAACAACAATTGGGATACGTCTTCTTGGCAGGTCAAGCCGGAACCTTTCTTAGGTTTTTCAATTCCTGAAGGTTTTTTTGGAGGGGATTAAGAGGATATGGGAGAGTAAAAGAAAAACTGTGATATATGAATGGTTTCATTTTCTCTGAATCCAACCCCTTTGTGCGTATTAATCAATACTTATAATTAGTAATTTATTATTGCACTTATCAGTGCCTTATTTACCCCATTATTGTAGAATACTAGGAAATTAATCTTCTATGTTATGAAAAATGCTGAATTTTTATGGCTATATAAACAAAAATATACCGTATGTGTTTTGTGACTGACCACTAAATAAGTAACTTTGTAGACTAGAACTTAGCTTGACTATTAAGCACTGTCCTAGTATAGCTTTGGCTTAGTTACATTGCTGCACACAAGATTCTTCAAGGATAAAGAACAATTTGGGGAGAACAAAGGATCAACACATTTGGATTAGGTAATTAGAAAGTCTGTAAGGAGTAGATTTTCTTCCATTGGAATAAATTATTAGTTTGACAGTTTGAAAGTGCTAGTTTATAAGTGACAGATCAGATGATAAACAATGGGGCCTTTGGCTTTCTAGCTGAAGAAGCAGAGGTCAGAGCTGTAAAACGATCAAGTGGTGCTTTAACTAGACAACTGATCTAATAATAAAAGGCTGCAGAAAACGATTGACAAGAGTAAAGTTAAGCTAAAGCCCTAGTGCTTAAATTTCATGAAAAAGCATAAAAAGGCTGAAAGCAAAAAAAGGCTTGTGCAGCATCTGATCTTGTGGATATGAATTGATAACATCAAGTTCAGGAAAATCTGAAGAAAAACCATTCCTGGTATGACTCACTGGACCATATCAAAGAAACTCCTTTAAGTTAGCAAGAAAGTTGTATAAGCATATATGATATTGAAGCTTTGGCAATGGTCTGTTTCAAATTAATACTTATTTCATAATTTCTCATAATGATGCCATCTTTTTACTTACCAAGATTTTTCTCAGTCTCCCAAGCTACATTGTTGAGTAATGGTTGTTATTGACTGACACTAGGACACCTAGGTTCAAGTTTGTTTCAACCATGGAAGCAGTGAGTTTGGGCCAGTTTTCTTAAATCAATCTATCATCTATCTATCTATCTATCTATCTATCTATCTATCTATCTATCTATCTATCTATCTATCTATCTATCTATCTATCTATCTATCTATCCATCCATCCATCCATCCATCTATCTATCATCTACCTACCTACCTACCTACCTACCTACCTACCTACCTACAGTACCTACCTACCTATATCTATCTATCTATCATCTATACAATTTGTATGCCATATCGGTCCCAATGACTCTATCACTCACAACAACTAAAACAAGAAGAATACAATTTATAATAAATGAAAAATAAAAATTATTGTGAATCACACATCAGGCAGGAACAAAGCTAAGAAGTTACAATTTCCTTGACAAAGACCTGAGTGAACAATTAGGTCTTCAAATCTCCACTAAGTTACAGCAAGATGAGGGCCATCTGGACATCACAGGAAACTTTTTTTCAGAGGGCCTCTACAGAGAGACTATATGTCTGGCATTCTGATAGATGGTGGAATTGAAGGAACCCCGAGCACACCAACACTACAAAATTGAATCAATTGGGCAGATATATGGGAGACAGTCCCTCAAGTAACAAGGCCCTATGCCATAATTTTGTTTTTGTGGGGATTATCTGAAGAATTGTTATCCCACTTTACTGTCTGAAATAGAGATTTAGTTTAATGGCAATTACATTTTGATAGAAAATAAAATATCAAATAAACTAATCTATGCCCATCTGTCCAGCCACACATCCATCCATCCATCCATCATCCATCTTTTAACTTAATCATGCCACCCAGTAATTATTAAGTTAAATGCCTAATTAAAAATGTTTTTAAAAACCATAATTACCCAAGATGTTTTTTGTTTCACTTTCAAATGAATTGTTAGGCTTCTGAGTGTAAATGAGATTTCCAATGCTACTGCATATTACAAAGTTCACTGTATTTTCAAGTTATAGCACATTGTCATCAGTTATTTATGTTTATCCTTTTTTAATCATTCTGAATTGTAATTATCCAGGCTTTATTTCAGTTAATTCTCTGCATACTTATGAATTTTTGCGTAAAATAACAACTATGGGTTGGCTACAAATGTTTTAGACTAAAAGGGATATTGTGAAATTGGATCTGGTAAAATATTAGTGACTACCTGAAATATCAGTTATCAGTTATTTTAAAGGACAAAACTTGATTGGTAATAAAGACTTTGCTTTATGGCCTGCTGCGTATTATCTGTATCTATACCTTGGGAATACCTTTGGACAATCAACAGTTATAACCTAACATATCCATGCCTTGTTAATATCAGGCTAAAATATAGAAAGGAATGTCTATGGAGATTCTCAATCATCCAGGTCATGGTTGTCCCAAAGGTGCTTTTTCAAGAGGCAACTGGACTTTCTGGGTTTTCTTTGAAGACATTTCGCTTCTCATCCAAGAAGAACTGAAGAAGCTTCTTCAGAGCTGAAGAAGCTTCTTGGATGAGAAGCAAAACATCTTCAAAGAAAAACTAGAACGTCCAGTTGTCTCTTGAAAAAGCACCTTTAGGACTATAGAAAGGAATGTATGTTACTTTGAACTCCCTGGAGCAAAGGTGAAACCAAAATTAGTAATAATAAAAAATATTGCACATTTAGAAATGTATGGTATATTTCTATTTGGATTTACTAATTCATATTAACTGAATTAATTATTCAGATTTGAAATAAAATAAATATTTATAGGACAATTTACTGATCAATGGCCTTGTACATCATATCCATGCCTCTCATACCAAAAGTATATAGATTAGTTTGAAGGCTAAATATATATAAGAGCATAAGTTCACAAGATAACGAGTGTTGGTGTATGTCTGTGTGTAAGTGATTCTAACTCATGTCTTTTAAATCAAGTTGAGGGAAATCTCAAGTGAATAGAGATAGAAGTGCTGAAATACAATTACTTTTCAATCTGTCTACGTCTTCGACTATTGAGTTGGTTTCTTTTTTTCATTTACTAATGTATTTTCTTTCTGTCTTTACTGAAGGGAACTCTATCAGAACTGTGACATTATCTCCTTGGTGGTCTTCAGGTTTTGGTAAAGTTATTGCTTAGGGCCCTCTTACTTTCACTATAGATATAAACCAGCTGTTGTCTGTCTCTTCTTTATTGGGAGATAATTAGTATGTGTCTACCTAAGAATGGAAATCTAAGCCTTTTAAACGCTGCATCAGCAATCCTGTGAGAACTAAACAAACTTGCTTACATAGAAGAAAGAGTAAACAACTTCAGCAGATCTTTCAGATGCTACCATTAATGTCTCCAAAGAATATAAACAGAACTTGTGAAAAATAAAATATGTTTGGGTTAAAGGTGAAGAAAGAGAGAGTAATTCCAAAAGAATGTTCAAATGGCATGCTTCTAATACTAATTTTTAAGTTTTTAAGATTCCCTTTCTTACAGAAGAGTCTATCATGTCCCATTTTTATGCTAAAAGTTGCATTCCTTGTTTTAGTTGTGATAGTTGCCAATATATAAATAGTCAGGGAGAATTTTACACCACCTTGTCTTTATGTCAGGCAGCATTTAATGGTTGAGTGATCTTGTGCCCTGGGTCTTGGCAGCTGTCCTCTAGAGGCCAACTTTTGGGGATTACATTGACAGTCAATCAGTGGACCATGTCCAATGTAAACTAGACTAGGACCATTTAAATTCAGTTACTATCAACAAGTCAAATTAGCTTTATGGAAGCTAGAAGCTTTTCTTGAGAGATTTAATAACAATGTGGAATTTTAACAGACACTGTCTTATTTCTTGTTTTTGTTTGGGAAACTTCTTAGAGGATTAAATAATGCACTATTTATCTGAATTGATACAAACATAAATAATTTGCAAGTGATACTTTTATTCAATTAATTCTATTTTTTCCTTACTTTTACTGTAGGTGGAAATAACTCTGCAGGATGTCAATGACAATCCACCAGTGTTTCCTACAGATATGCTTGATCTGACTGTAGAAGAGAATATAGGGGATGGATCTAAAATAATGCAACTAACAGCTACAGATGCTGATGAGGTAGGAAGTGGCTACTTTTCTGAATGGTGTTACAGTGTTGGTGTTACCGTGATTTGAATACCCAGATTGATTTTCTACAATATAATTGAAAAGTTAAGAATTGTTAGGGGAGTAGGACATAGAATGTGATTACTTACTGATTAAAATGGAGATTGATATAATTTACCACAAATATGTTAAGCTGAAGACTCCCAAACACTTGAGCTAGGCAGGGAAGCTTAAAGACTTGTCTCTTTGCTTATATTATTTGTCTTTTCTTATGCCAACCTCCCTGATCATGATTTCTGTGTAGCTTCTTTGCCCATTAACAAAAAAGCTATGCAGTCCTGAGAAGGCAATTTCAAAGAAGTGTTATGAATTTCTGAATAAAAAGTTCTTTCTTGATATCTGTACTGACCTCTGCTTTCTGACATGTGATATGATTAGCAAGACTAATTAAAGGTATCACTAAGGGTTGACATCAGGTTAATGGTACTAATTCATTCAATCAATCAATGATTATTCAATCAGGGACCAAAGGGGACTGGGCAAGATTCTCTAACTGTATCTCAGGCCATAGCCACAATAGGTGAACTGGCCTCACCTCTAAAATAAAGAGTGGTAAAGAATTGTGGGTTTTCAGAACCTGCATTAGAGTTGCTCAGTTTCAGTGCAAAATAATTAATTTCAGGACAAGTTTAGAAGACAAAGCAATGAGTTTAAATTACTGTTGATATAGAACTTCATGTTGGCCATCATCTATTTCATTTGGCTTAATTCTTGCTTGCAGTAAACTTTTTTTTAAATTTAGCTAAGACTTGAAAGTCCTGCCAAGTCTTAGCATGAAATCCTAAGATCCATATAAAATCAGGAGCTTGTGATTTATTGACATTTTGGGCAGCCTTACACTTGAAAGTTTTGGTGAAACAATGTCACCTTAAGGGTGAAAATATTATCTTTTATACTGGTATTCTTGATGTTATCATTATCTGTTGTTGTCATGGATTGGGTATAAGATGAGAACAGCCTTCTCATCAAGAGAAAAGATTCCAGTAGTCAGGTATGATTTTGTCATGATAAACTATGGTTAAGCAGAGCATATGAGTTTTTCCTTTATATTGTGAAATAAATTATTGGATACAAAGAAAAACAGAGCAGCACCAAACTTTTGTTCATAAACATATGGAACAAAATCACATTTTCAGTTGCATACAAATCTCAAGTGGTAAATCTTACACTTAAAAAATCTTAATGTTTTTGCATGTAGTTCCAAGAACTTTTCTAATTATTGTACATACTTTTTGACACACAGTGCAGTACTTTGCACATACTCGGGAGTTTTCCTGAATAAATTCAAGGCATCCAAGAATCAAATAGAGCATGGGCTGGATCTAGGCTTAGTTACACAAAATTCTTACACTAATTTAGATCCCCAATAGTATTTTATCACACGATCTGCTTCACTATACTGTTTTATAGTGAAGCAGATCCTGTGATAAAATACTATCACAGTGCCTTCTATCCATTTTGTTGCCAGGGCAGGGATGAAATATCTACTAATATGATCCAAAAGTATCCTTGATGTTTCAGGTTCTTTATCAAGAAACACTTTAATGATTCACTGGCTAGAAAGCTTTGTTTTGAATTTTTAAATATGTTTTAATGCAAAATTTGTAACTTCATTGTTTACTGAAGGTTTAGATGAAATATATCTCATCTTAGGGTGTGTTTTTTTTTCAGGGTGCAAATGCTTTGGTAACTTACACCATCATTAGTGGTGCAGAAGATAGTTTTCATATTGATCCAGAATCAGGTGAATTGATAGCTACCAAGCGGTTGGATCGAGAACGCCGTTCCAAATATTCTTTGCTTGTTCGTGCTGATGATGGTCTGCAATCTTCAGATATGAGAATCAACATTACTGTTAGTGATATTAATGATCATACACCTAAGTTCTCCAAACTATGGTATTCTTTTGATATAGCAGAAGATACCCCTCCAGGTAAACTGAATACTTAATATGAAATGAATGCAACTATTTTGATTAGTTGAAGTAGATGAATCATTTTTTGAATGTTAAAATGAGATTAGATATAGATAGATAGATGACAGATAGATGTTATAAATATAGATGATATAGATACAGATATAGTTAATTGTATTCTTGAAGATCTAAGGTAATGTATCTCTATTACCGGAGCTTTATGAGGGAACAGGAATAAAAACATACTAAAGAGACCTGTATTTTGTCTGCAGTACAATTTAATCCTTAACTTCAAGAAAAGAAAGAAATTCAATGGCAGGAAGCACAGTGACAGCCACTGATATTTTATAACCTCTCATTATATAAGAAGGCTGCAATAAAAAAACCAGTACGTTCTATTTTAAAGAAACTGTGTAAATTCCAAAAAAAGGGCATTTTGCCAATAAGGTCGTAGCCAATTTTGAAGTATATTTTTCAAAAGACTATTATTCGACTTCAGGAAATACAGGTGTCACTGAGTCGAATATATATTCTCCTTCATCTCATTTCCCCACATAGATCTTGTTTTCTCTCTCTTTCCATTTCTCTCTATGTATCTTTCCTATATTAGAAAAGCAGTTGTTTCCCCAGGTTGGGTTATCTCAAAAATAAATGTTCCTTTACATTAAATTTGTCTTCTTCTGTACCTCAGAGACATTGTATATTAGCGGTCAAGAGATCTTGAAATAAACCCTGGAACCCTTTGGTTATTTCTGTCCATAAATCTGATGCAATGTATTATATACATAATCATTGGTCATCTGTATATGTTTTTGGTTTTGTAGTTACAAAATATTTCCATTTACAAAAAGCATTCTTTTTTGAGGAAGAGGCATATGTGAGAAAATAAAACCAAAGCATTTTTGCCGATTCCTTTCTGCTCCAATCAGTTCCCTTACCACCAGTTTTTCTTCCTGCTGATTTTAAGCCATTGCTTCAAACATCATGAGATGTAGCACAGGAAATGAAGCTGTAGAAGAATAGCAACTTTTTGTCATTCCCATTCACTTGAGGTGTTGTTGATCTAAAATGGTAGAAGCTCTGATCCCATTTTTTTTTCTATTATTTTCTTTCTCCCTCTTCCCCTATTTAGGTTCTTTAGTAGCAGCTATATTAGCTACTGATGAAGATTCAGGAGTAAATGGAGAAATCACATACATTGTGAGTGAAGATGATGGCGATGGGACATTTTTTTTGAATCCAATTACTGGTGTTTTTAACTTAACATGCACATTGGACTATGAAGTACAGCAGTATTATGTCCTTACAGTTTGTGCACAAGATGGAGGTGGGCAATCCACCATTAACAGAGTTTATTTTAATATACTAGATGTAAATGATAATTCACCAATATTCAGCATGGCGTCCTATAGCACTTCTTTGATGGAAAACTTACCTCCAGGCTCTACTATCCTTATTTTCAATGTTACGGATGCAGATGATGGTATGTATTCTTCCATATTTTAACAGTCTGTATTGTGGACTATATTTGCACATGTATGTTATAGCACAAATATAGTATTCGGATGGCATACCAAATATAATAATAATCTCTCCTGTAATTATACTAAATGTTCTGTGGCCATAGTATACAAGGTCATTGCTAGTTTAATATTGTTTACTCTTTATGACAATAGCTTTGCAGGATCACAGAAAGAAGATTCCATTCCAGGTTGCGACATTTTTTTAAAAAAATCTTAGTAGCTAGTCTAGATATACATTCTCTGTATGAAACTATAAAATTGTCATGCTAGTTCCATTAATGCCTTTGCCAAAAAGTATAATATAAGTACAGTTGGAGTGAATGTCTTATTGACATTCTATTGACACTCAATTCACTGAGCCGTGGTGGCACAGTGGTTAGAATGCTGTACTGCAGGCTACTTCTACTGACTGCCGGCTGCCTGCAATTTGGCAGATCGAATCCCACCAGGCTCAAGATTGACCCAGCCTTCCATCCTTCCGAGGTGAGTAAAATGAGGACCCAGATTGTTGGGGCCAATATGCTGGCTCTGTAAGCCACTTAGAGAGATCTGTAAAAGCACTGTGAAGCGGTATATAGGTCTAAGTGCTATTGCTATTTCCATATATTTATAGACATACACACATACACACACATGCACACATAGGTGGCCCTCACTTAGTGACTGTTATTATCTGTTGCTAAGCTTCACAGTTGTAAGACCACACCATCTTACAACAGCCATTCTGGTAGTCCCAATTGCTATCATTAGGCAATTCCCACACGGTTACAGGGCCCTGCAGTCATGTGATCATTATATGCAACTACATACCATCTTATTAACTTTGTTTGTTGGAAGCTGACAGTGAAGGTTACAAATGGAAATCAAGTGACCATGGGGATACCGTGATGGCTACAACTACAAAGACCCATTGTAAATTGTCCTCATTTAGCACTTCATAACTTCAGTCTCTGAATGAGTGGATGTTAATCAGGACTATCTGTATTTATTTTATAATATTTATAATCTTTCTAGTGGTTTCTGGGTAGGATACAAGTAAATCAAGTCCAAAATACAAAAGGCAAAGTTAAATTTTCAATGCAGCACTTTAAAGTAGTATAAATAAAAAGCCAGTGATGATGATCATAAGTATCTTTACAACTAACCTAATTCAAGGGTAAACATACTTGAAGGAAACTGCTTTGAACAAATGTTCAGCCTGATTTTAATGTCATCAGTACTTACAATCCCTTCTATAATACATTGTACAATTTTTATTTACAGGGAATTATGCTAAATAGAGAATACTGAACAAAGTATCATATACATGTGTATTTAGCATAAAATGTATTCAGAACATTTTTATACATTTATATATAGTAAAATAATAAAGCATCTGTAAAGTTTAAAATAATAAATAGCAGATTAATAATTGAATATTAGAGTCTGAATTAATATTTCATATTCCTTCTTCTGAGAAATCATTGATTCTTTTAATATCTGATATTTATTACAATGTGAAAAAAAGTAAAATGATTAAAAAAGACAAGCTAGAAAATAAAAATCCATTAAAAATAAACTTGAGCTTTTTCATATTAAATTAGGTAGATAATATTTCCACATTATTTATTTAATGCTATGAATGCTTTGCTTTTAGCATAAGGATGTAATAGGTAATGGATATTGGTTTCAATTCAATATACTACACATTGTAAAAATATAAGATGACATTTGAACTCAGAGTTATTGCTGTCTGTATTATTCATTATGAGTTCAAATGTCATCTCCTATGCTTTACAATGTGCAATAGATTTACCAGCTTTTATTGCAGTGTTGTGCAGAGGACATTATAATCTTACTGAAATTAGGATACACAGCTTTTATTTCCTTTATTTATAAATAACAGTTTAGAATTAATAATTAAATAAAATAAATTTAAATAATTTATATAGCTGCCTACAGAAATAACTCTGGGTAGCTTATAAGATATGAAATGCATCAACTCAAAAGTAACCCCCCCCCCAACCTCTCTGTGTCCAAGGATAAACTGTCAACCCCAGTCACCAACAGTAATAACTTTTGACTATGGCACACTCATGTAATCAAATACATATTTTTCACATTTAATTGCTAGTAATCAAACTGCTGACCTAATAATAAAATTTGTTAAAATTAGACATTAATTTTCTTTAAGGAACCATGTAAACCTAACTTTGGGTATTTACTTCAAACAATAATCCGAAATACAATTATTCAGGATGCAGTAGTTCACTCATGAATGATTGCCTTGGACCTCAACCAGCTAAGGTCATGTCCTGATTTACTTCTACCACATAAAATTCCCTTTTGCCAGTGGAAAGATCAACTATCAGAACAGAGGATATTTTGTTAGTGAAGTGAAACAATAGATTGGAAAATATGTGGGACAAGGAAGAAACTGAATTACCCATGCCCAAATTCTAGTCATACCAGCAAGATTTCTATCAGCACAAAATTAGGCTGAACTGGATCTGGTAGGAGTTCTGAAGTGCTAATTTCCATATGGTTTGGATTCAACTTAGATTCAGGCAAAAATTCAGCTGTAACTTGATTGTTTTTGCTACACACAGCCGAAACATAGCCAACTGTATTGATAAATGACTTGGATATATTTTCTAAGTAGATTTGTACTGAAGAGCTAACTAAAAGACCTGTCTCTCTGATGATCAATTCTACCTATACAAAATCAGTGTCATATCAATATATTTATGATTGTTAATCTGAATTATGCAGTAGACAACTCTTCTTAACTTTAAGTAAATACTAAATATTTGCTAACCCATTTCATTAAAAAGTTTTCAGTTGTAGACAGATAAAGAAACAATTGAATCAATACAATATTTGCCATTTTATCTGATAAATTTGTTATAACCTTGAACTCTTACTGTAAAACTGGATATTGGCTTAAAATACACTAATTCAGATTATTTGCTTAATCAGGACCAAAATACCTTCAACAGGATCCAGAATTAAAAAAAAACTATGATAGACAGATTAATCTTTCATTTTTATTTATATAGCCAACCTTCTTGCAGAAAAGTCACTCTAGGCAGTGTAAAACAAAGGTAAAACAATAAATACCAAGCTAATTATTAGTATTAAAGACATCTCCATAATTCACCTGTCCCTGGTTCTCCAGGCATGACTGTTCACCCAGGTTCCGACTGACTGTTCACCTGGGTTCCAACTGACTACACGGATTCACTCGGGTTCTGACTGATTGTTCACCCAGGTTCTCCAGGCCTGATTTTTCACTGTTCCCAAGGCCTGACTGTTCAATCCAGTTTTGAGGAACCTGTGATAAAACTAGTCTCCCTTTGGGGGTGGGGGGAGATATTTCATAATGCCACAGCAGAAAAGGGCCGGATCCACTAAATGTAGCTATGTATAAATTATATAAATGTAGCCAGATATAAGTTTGTATTGTTTTATGTTCATAATGATTGGAATTATGAAATCTTTCTTTTTAACTTCTGTTTTTTAGGTTCTAACTCACAGTTGTCCTATAGTATTACTTCTGGAGATAGTCTAGGACAATTTAGTATTGACAAAAATGGTGTTCTAAGCATCAAGCAAACATTGGATCGTGAAAGCCAATCTTTCTATAGCCTGATTGTTCAAGTTAATGATATGGCTTCTACTCCAGCCTTCAGATATACAAGCACAACACAAGTATCTATTATTCTTCTTGATGTCAATGACAATCCTCCCAGTTTTATCTCTCCAAAACTGACATACATTCCAGAGAATACGCCCATTGACACCATTATATTCAAAGCCCAAGCAACTGATCCAGATAGTGGTCCAAACAGCTATATTGAATATAATTTATTAAATCCTTTAGGAAACAAATTCAGTATTGGAACTATAGATGGAGAAGTAAGGTTGATTGGAGAACTTGACAGAGAAACAGTTTCTAATTACACCTTGACTATAATTGCCACAGACAAAGGACAACCATTTCTCTCTTCATCTACAGATATAGTTGCAATAATCCTTGATATCAATGATAATAACCCTCTTTTTGCTCAAAAACTGTACAAAGTTGAGATTGCAGAAAACACTCTGACGGGGACAGATATAGTCCAAGTATTTGCTACAGATAACGATGAAGGTTCCAATGGGCAAGTTCGCTATACTATAATCAGTGGAAATACAAATAGTGATTTTCGGATTGACTCTGTCACAGGAGTAATAACAATAGCAAAGCCTTTGGATCGAGAAAAAATAGCATCCTATTCATTAACAATCCAATCAACTGATCGTGGAAGTAGTCCCCGGATTGATACCACTATCGTCAGCATTTTTTTGTTGGATATTAATGATTACATTCCTACATTTGAGCTGTCTCCCTATACTGTAAATGTCCCAGAAAATCTAGAAACATTACCAAAGATCATTCTTCAGGTTAGTATATTTTAGCAAGGAATAATAATAAGATTTACTAAGATCAGAATGTATATGTTATTGTACACAAACACATGTGCACGTGCGCGCGTGCGCGCACACACACCAACACACACACACACACAAACACAAAACAGCATATAGCAGTGTCTAACTGACTTTGAGTTAACTTGAAAAAGTCAAGCAAGATTTGACCCAGTTAGCTGGACTGTGCATCCATTTAACAAGGTGCTTTGTACCATCTTCACACTGTGTGTGTGTGTGTGTATGTGTGTGTGTGTGTATGTATATATATATATATATGTGTGTGTGTGTGTGTGTGTTTCTACCACAGAAAAACAAATTCAATGAAGTCAGTTATTGGGGGTGTATGGCTTAGCATAAGCCAGTGTTTCTTAACATGTAGTTCTTAAACCATTGGGGATTCCCCTCACAAGACCCTATCAAAGGTCCACCAAACCAAAATTATTTCCCATCCTTTAAAAAAAATACAATTTTAAAACACACACTCTGCTACAAAGAAGTTCCCTGAGGATGGGCTCCAGCACGAGTCTGAAAACTCGGAAAATAAAACCTCTGGTCCTGGTGACTGACCCAGATTGGATCCTGCAACATTATCCTGGGACACAT
>QLTV01000602.1:170163-223005 GCA_003457575.1 Thermophis baileyi | reverse complement strand
AAGATGTCTGCCTGGCTGGTTGAAAGTGCTGAAGAAGCTAGTCACAGTTCTCCTGGCCCAAGCCCTCGTCGCCACTGTTAGATAGTGGGTAGAGATGACAGGAGACAGACTTCCAAAGCAGCTCTTTATTTCAGCTCTTGTATCAGCAACCAGCAAAGAGCAGTCTGACAGCTTGCCCTTTTATAGGGAGCTGTCAGACAGACCAGCCAATAGCGTTTGAGCTTTTTCCCGCTCAAACGCTGGACCTGGTTGGAACCATGCAACACAGTTATNAAGATGTCTGCCTGGCTGGTTGAAAGTGCTGAAGAAGCTAGTCACAGTTCTCCTGGCCCAAGCCCTCGTCGCCACTGTTAGATAGTGGGTAGAGATGACAGGAGACAGACTTCCAAAGCAGCTCTTTATTTCAGCTCTTGTATCAGCAACCAGCAAAGAGCAGTCTGACAGCTTGCCCTTTTATAGGGAGCTGTCAGACAGACCAGCCAATAGCGTTTGAGCTTTTTCCCGCTCAAACGCTGGACCTGGTTGGAACCATGCAACACAGTTATAACAGTTAGAACATAACAAAAATGAATTATTCAAAAATGAGGCTTCAAAGGGCTGGGTGAATAGTCAAATCTTCAATGAGTTTTGAAACAGCAGCAGGTTGGGGGCCTTCAGATCTTAGTGGGGGAGCCTTCATTCCAGAGGACAGGTTCTGATACACAGAAAGTGCGCTTACGGGTCCCGATAATTTAATTTTGTTTAATTGAAGAATCTGGAGTGCACTCCATCTGCCAGGTCAAATAAATCAGGCAGATGCTGTGTGAATTAGGTGCTCCTTCAGGTAACCAGGCTCTATGCAATGTAGGACTTTATAGGTAATGACCAACACCTTGAATCATGTCTGAAAGCAAACTGGCAACTGGTGCACATTAGAATGCACAGGTGTTACATGGGTATACCAAGGTAGGCCTATCCCTTCCCTGCACTGCATTCTGGACCAATGAAGTCTTCTGGATGGTCTTCAAGGGCAGAGAGCCAGGTGTGAAATGACAAAGAAATGAATGACTATAAGAAGGAATCCCTGATCTAGGAAAGGGCAGAAGTGGTGCATCAGGTAAAACTGCAAAGGCTTTCCTGGGCACAGCTACCACCTGCTCATTAAACAGAGCTGGGATTCTAGGAAGACCCTCCTCCCCAAGTTCTAGTGGTGGGTTGCTGCCAGTTCGGACCGGTTCTTTAGAACTGGTAGCTCTGACTTCTTTAGAACCGGTTCTCTGTATCCATGAAAGTGGGCCCGCCCGCCCGCCCCTGGGTTATACTGACCTTTATCTCTGCTTCCAAAGCCCAGCTGATCAGGGGCAGCAGATTGAATTGCCGCTCCGCAGCTGTTTTCCGTGCTCCTTGCCTAGTTTGCAACGCGGAAGTTCTATTTCCTGTGAACTGTGCACGTGCGCGCAGCGAAGCGCACACTCAGCGAACTGGCAGCGACGAAAACTGGAACCCACCCCTGTTCTATACCACCCTTGAATGAAAAAGTGCCACCTCACCTAGGGTCAGAAATAAAATATAGGTTCTTTCTCTCTTTCTATCTCCATTTATGAGTGAATTTTACCTGAAATACATTTAATGAACTGTTTCTTAATTTTTGGCTGTTATTTTTTTAAACTATGTTGCTAACCAGATTATATGGTTTCTAGGGTGACGTCAGTAACTTTTTACACTTATTGGTTGGTCTTTCTGTTTGCAATGCCTTTCACGCGAAACCATATTGTGCTTCTTTTGTCCTTCTATGTGTAAGGAAGGGTTACATTTATAGTCAGCATGCTTTCCTGGTATACTTTTGTAGGCTTAAAATAAACCCAAACCATACTACTTCACGATCTTGATTTGTTACAGCTTACTTGGTTCCATTAAGTGGTTTGGCAAATTACACATTTCCAAAAAAACTTCCCCCCTTGTGCATTTCCCCCCTCTGGTCTTCAATAACTATTCCTTTTAAAGGAATTCTGTTAAAATTAAAATGTTTGCATATTTCTACTATGTGCTTTCCCTTGCATCATACGGGGCTTTCTATTTTGTAAGTCTTACAATGAATAGCATTATTTGACTTAGTATCCATAATTCTTAAACTATGTCAGATTGTAAGTTATTATATTTGAATTCTTGTTATATATATTGTAGAGTAACATATGATATCCTTTTCATAGCTTTCTCTAGAAGTAGTTCCTTTATTCAAAATTTGGAGCAGTCAAAAAGATATTAAAACCATTGAAATTAATTAGACTGTTAAATAGACTGTTTTCCAATATGTTGTTATATATATCTTACTATGTAATAATTGAGATTTTTTTAAAAAGAAACTATTATCTGTTAACTGCTCCATTTAATTTTTGACTCAATATTCAATAATCCATATTCAACAGCTAAATATAATTATAAAATATAAATAAAGAAGTTAACTATAAGGTTCTCAGGAGTCATTAAGGTACAAAACTGAAACTATCAGGGTGTCTGTTTCATTGTATTTTAATGCACGTATGTAATATGAATTCAAAGCCTACATTACTTGACATGAGATTTTGAAGGAAATACGAGATTCAAAATAAAACCATCTGACTCCAGTCAGATACTGTGCTTATGGATTACATCACTATATGGATGATGACTATATGGATGAGAGCCGAGGTGGCGCAGTGGTTAGAGTGCAGCACTGCAGGCTACTTCAGCTGACTGCTAGCTGCAGTTCAGCGGTTCAAATCTCACCGGCTCAAGCTTGACTCAGCCTTCCATCCTTCTGAGGTGGGTAAAATGAGGACCCAGATTGTTGGGGGCAATATGCTGACTCTATGAACTGCTTAGAGAGGGCTGTAAAGCCCTATGAAGCGGTATATAAGTCTAAGTGCTATTGCTATTGCTATGACAGGCGATGTCATCATCATTTCAGAGTTGGGAGTTTTTCAAAACATTACTCTTAAAGAGAAGATGAATGTTATTTGGGCCTAGCCCTTCAGTTTCACATTCAAGAAAAAGGGGTTCAAGCAACCAACAGAGAATCTTACCTTAATGGATTCACTCATCAACGAGAAAGGGAGCTTATACTCATTTTGTAAGATTCTATATCCTAATCCTCTATTTCCTGATATTAGTATGTTGAAATTCTGGTGATCATGTTCTACAGTCATTGGCTTGGCAGACTGCCTTTGTGGCATTTATGGCCATTTCCAGGGTCAAAGGCAAATGATGAAACTGTTGAATTCTATGGATATTTCTGCTTGTGGCTTCCTAATAATGCTGAACCAAAATTCCAAAGATCATTACTATTATGATGACTAGCCCTTCTCTGTGAACTCTGGCAGACCACAGTTTCTTACACAAAACACATTAGAACTAAGAAAACATAACCTGGCATCTGTTGCTAGAAGTCCAAATGACAGTCCTGCCTAACTAGCAGAATTGAAGTCTATCTAGAATTGGTGCTATTTATTTTGCATTCAGAATCCAGGACTCTGTAGTGACCATAGACCAGTTGTAGTCCATAACATACTTATGAAGCAGTTGTTGGGCATTTACCATGATGTCACAAAAGAAAGTTATATCAGTCAGCATATTTTATTAAAGTGTTAGATAGTTTTCAGATAGGAAATGCCTCCTAGATAATTTTATTAATAATCCTTCCAAATAGACGAATTATATCAAGGAAGGGCTCCACTATAAGGCAATTTTTAAGGGCCCTACTTCTATATTACAACTAGACTTTCTCTGCATTTGATGTTACTATTCACAATTCTAAATGATTTAATGAAAACAAAAGAAATGCCTGGATGTTAGAAATATATGATTTAAGAACTTTCCTTGCATTTTGCATTGCATTGCATTTTAGCCATTATCTAAAACTGTTTTAACAAATATCACTTGCAACCATCTGCAAAACTTACTCAGCTTCAGGAGTGAAATATGTCCTTACTTTACTTATGCTTAAATAGTTCACTAAATCATGATCGATTATATATGTTCAAGACTGAAGAGAGGCATGGAAAATGTAGCGTAGGACAAAACTTGAAAACAAACATGTTCAATAGATTTTGAATGTTCAAGTAATTGTTTGGGCAGCAGGTCATTCCTTTGGAATGTTGTGTTTTGTTTATGATTTGTTTTACAGCACAGATAAACACACACTGTCTATATATCTATAGATGTGTGTGTATACATATACACACACAAACAATGTTGCCATAGAGGACAAATTCAGCAAAGCTTTGGGAAAGGAAAAAGAGAAAGTTTTATTGTTTACTGTATTCTTACTTCCATCAAGCCACCTATTGAACTTTCTAATCCATTCCCTATGCCTAAGATTAGAGAAATGACTTTATTAACATTTTCTGCAATTTCTGAGCATAACTTTCCTTTCTCTGCCTTTCTCCACCCTGGGGTCATTAAATTCTAGCTTGGTTTTTACCAGCCAAATTGTACAAATGGTGAATGCAGCATTATGATGTGAATAGTCTCAGCCAGCCAGTATCTATCGATTGAGAGTGACCCTTCATTTTAAATTTCAGGTGGCAAACATTTCACTAAGGTGTTCAAAATTTTCCTGTGTGGTTTTCTGTCAGAAAGGGATCTTATTTTTTGAATTATTTTGGCTTTCTAACATGGTAAATTGTGGAGTATTAAATGTGATATATATGTGATTCCAGCATTTCAAAACCTTTTTATTTCTCTAGGAATTCCCAGCCTTACTGGTACAGGAACCATTTCTGTCAAAGTAGATGATGTCAACGACAATGTGCCCAAGTTTGCCTTTAATATGTATTCCAAAACCATTCCAGAGGATGCACCTACTGGGACAGATGTTTTGCTTGTAAATGCCTCAGATTCTGATGGCTCTGTAAACGCTGTCATCAGGTATGAATACTTATTTTGGTGCTTATAAGTGAGTTCCTTTAGAGTTTGTTTGTCATTCTGGAACTGATTTAATAGAAGGGTCCTTGGTGCTGTTTGAGCTTGCTTGTTTTCTTGCACATGTTTCATTACCCTAACTAGGTAACATCATCAGTGCTACCGCTAGCACTGATGATGTTACCTAATTAGGGTCATGAAACATCTGCAAGAAAAGATCAGAGAGCACCAAGAACCCCTCATTTCAATCCTGAGCTTCTCCATTTATTTAATAGAGCCTGAAGATTTGATATTTCACTGAACAGTTTCCCTATACTTTTATGTTAATCTGAAATAGACTGTTAAAAATATGCAGAATGTATATTTCTAAATTTTAATACTTTTATAGTTCACGGCAATATACCAACATTACAAAATGGTGTGAGATATCAGCATGCCATGTTAGTGTCATCTGTAGAGTTATGGAATTTACTCTGTTTGGAGGTACTTAGGTGTATCATTTACTAGTATAATTGCTGTACTAAGATAGCATACTTTGTAAGAGGAACATAAACTTTATTTTTTGAATGAAGTGGACAAAGCTTTTTCAAAGAGTGTTCTTTTCTGCATTAAAAACTACATTGGCTTTTAATAAGAATGTAGTAATTTTTTGGAAAAAAATTAGAAACAAATGTTCCAAATGCTTGCAAAAAAATATAATTATCATGTACTAAAATTAGGTTCATACTTTTTACGAAAATATTTTTTTCTTGATTTACAAGGTATCATTCTGCATTTAGTGATGAATTAATGAATACCATGCTTCTACATTAAAATTGTGTTGATAATCATTAATGTATATTTTAAAATGATATAGGACTATAACAGTGTAAATAAGTTTCTATTGGCATGTAAGGTTTATTCAATGGGAAATAAATGATAAATGAATGATAAATAAGAATAGTGTGGCCAATAAAGTGCCACTTTTATATCCACCTAACCCCTCTTATCCCAACACCAATGAAATAACTCTCGCATGAGACCGCAAAAATCATGTTCTCACTGAACTCTCCTGTGCTTTTGGTAGTTATTTGACTATTCTCATGAGAGTTTTGTTAATGCCCAATGTAATATCATTAAAATTTATGATGTTAGAGGGAATGCATATATATAAATGCATATATGAATGCATGCATGCCCAGGAGAAAGCTTGGCAACACCTGGATAAGAAACTATAAACAGCATTTTTATTATTTTTGGTCATAATCTGTATATACTAACAGTTTCTGGATTTGTTGAAAACAACAGTTGTAGGTCAAAAAATAATATGTTTCTTTCCAGAGATGGATTGTACAAAAAGAATTTGTTTACAACAAAGTAGGAAAGATTTTTTTCCCTGCCATTCAGAAACCTTATTAGTAGCCAGTATTAATGGGGCACTATTATGTCCTATTGTTTTTTACAATTTTTTTCACAATGATATTCTTTTTTCTTTTGGAAATTAGAAAATTCCTATAATTTATTATTACCAGGAAACGAGGGAGGGTTACATAAAATTTAAGTGGCAGTAGCAGATTGAACATTTTCTCAGTGGGGTTATGTGTTTTTAATAGAATGCAGAGAAGCTTCATGTTTGTTTCTAATAACTTTTGTCATTCAAGAAAACCAGAATAAGCTCTTTTCCATTTCAGTTTAATGTGAACATCAGCTTGTTGTTTTCCAAAAAAACATGGAAATGGAATTTAAGACGCTTGCCTCATTTTTTGAAAAAATGTTAGTCTTTTCAAAGAAGCAAATTCAATATAGTAATCAGTTTAACCCTTATTCTAGTTCATTCTTAAAATACAAAATGAATAAAGCATGCTTAATTTAAAATATTCATATATTTTTATTTGATTGACAACAAGCTTAAAACTGTAGTACTGCTGCCATCGCTATCATTTGTCTAAAATGTGTTGTAATGAAATTACACATCATTTTATTCTACAGGATTACACATCATTTACACTGTATAGGAAATTATTTGTAGAAAGCCTTACCTATGCAGAAATAATACTAGAAAATAGAGTTTTGCTATCTTAATTTCCTGTAATTTTTTAGTAAGAAATATTTGTACAAGCCTATTTTATTAATTTTTGCTGTGATCTTCAAAAATTCATAAAGGTAAAAGTCCAGTCCCTGCCAGTCATGTGCAACTCTAGGGAGCGATATTCATTTCCATTTTTTAACCGAGAGAGCCAGCATTGTCCAAAGACATTTCTCTGGTCATATGGCCAACATGACTATATGCCAAAGGTGCATGGAACACTATTACCTTCCCATTGAAGTGGTACTTATTTATCCACTTCGCATTTACATGCTTTTGAACTGCTAGATGGTCAGGAGCTTTGGCAAGTAATAGGAGCTTACCCCATTGCATGGCGCTTGGGTCTCGAACCCAGACTGTCAGATTTCCAGTTGACAAGCTCAACATCTTTAACTACTGAGCCATCAGACCCCCCTCTCAAAAATTTATACCAAACATTAATATCAGAGATTATATTTTGACTCTGAGGTCCACTCTTATAGAATAACTATAGTAATTCTTATTAGCATAGTTTGACCCAACTTTTCCTAAACTTGTGTCTTTCAGATGTATTTCCAGTATTCCCATTCATTCCTAGTTATTCCAATATATTGTGAATTGCACTTTAATATATCTGGAGGGCATCTTCTTGTGAAAAGATGCTTTACAGTTTATTGGATTAGTTCTTGAGACAGACATTTCTCAACATTACAATTACAAGGGGTATGCAACATATTTAAAAATAATATGTCAATTTGCTATAGTTGCTGGACAATCTACAGAAGATAGAGTATTTGTTTGCTTACTTTGGTAGTGAGACACTCAAGGAAGTCATGTTCCTTTAACATTTGGTCTGATCTAATAGTATTAGATTCTATTTCTGTACATCTGAAAAACTCAAAACAGTCTTGAACAATAACATTTGCACTACAATATATTCTGCAGCTGGATCAAACCTATCAGTCTGGGTTTTTTTTTTTTTTAGCCAGTCTGGATGCAAAAAGAGATTAGATCAAGATCAACATAAGGAATGATATTGTGAAATATTTAAGGAAGGAAGTATTGCTACTGACCATTCACCTAATCAGATATTTCTTCTCTACAGTCTACCAACCAGGCAGTCCTTCTTGATAGCATAGAAAATGGTATGCATGAGTACTTGTAGATTTTATGGGAAATGGTTGTGTTGGATTATGGTTAAAATGAATTCAGTTCTGAGTTATGTAAGAATTCACTTTGTAGTTTTCTACCAACTAAAAAAATGACATCATGTCCAATTGTTAAGTGAAAAGAAATTCACACGAGTAACAGTCTAGGCCACATGAAAACATAAGGGATTATATTCAGCCTAGCCACTGCTGAAAGTTCTAACAATTTTGGTTGCTGATGCAGGCTCAGTGGATAATGCAATAGAAAGCTAGTGGTATTACATTCATTGGTAAAAGATTTGTGTATTAAAATACAGCAACTTTGCTTTTCTTCACAATTTTAGGTTAATAGTGTTTCGGTAAACAGCTCTACATTATAAACTCATACATTCCTATGAATAATAAATGATACATTTTTGAAGGCATGCTTGTTACCATTCGGATCATCCATGCACTATTTTAGTCATTTTCTATTCTTTTCATACCCTATTTTGAGCTAAAATTATAAGTAAATTTAATAATTATTATTGATAAGTTTTAAATATTTTTTTATTTGATTCTGTTTTCTGAATTGTAAGAGCTGCTCATCAGTGAAACAGATTGCTATGAGTTTCAGTGGACTCTCTTTTACTGGAAATGTTTAACTGGGGTCATCTGCCAAGAATGCTATCATAGTGGATTTATACAGTGAACAAGGGTGCTTAGACTATAAGACAGTAATGGGTTTCACTTACCTTTGCTACCGGTTCGGGAACGGGAGTGCGTGCGCTTTGTACGCGCGCAACGCTTCTGCGCATGTGCGGAGCCTCCCGCCACCACCTCTACTGGTTCTCCCGAACCGGTGCGAACCGGTAGCAACCCACCACTGCTATAAGACTTCAAAAATCCCTATCATTCCTTACCTACTATGATTCTTTGATTTATAACTCTGCTGAATTCTATATATATACATGTACATATGCATATACATATTGTTATACCTGTATAGGCAATATCTAGATTGCATAGCATTATAAGGTATTAATTAATTTAAAGAATTAAATATTTACTATCTTCATAGAACGGTATAAGGCTGGGGTACTATCAATTAAAAATAATAGATAATACATCAGAATCTAAAAAAAATGGAAACATATAAACAAAGAACATATAAACAAATATATGAATTAAAACAGAAAGTATATATAACAAACAAGACTCTAAAAGGGGAATTAGTGTTGTTGTTGTTAGTCGCGAAGTTGTGTCCGACCCATCGCAAACCCATGGACAACATTCCTCCAAGTCTTCCTGTCCTCTACCATACCCCGGAGTCCATTTAAGCTCACGCCGACTGCTTCAGTGACTCCATCCAGCCACCTCATTCTCTGTTGTCCCTTTTTTTTTTCTCCCTCATTCCCTGCATTAGGCTCTTCTCCCGTGAGTCCTTCCTTCTCATTAGGTGGCCAAAGTATTTGAGTTTCATCTTCAGGATCTGGCCTTCTAAAGAGCAGTCAGGGTTGATCTTCTCTAAGACTGACCGGTTTGATCGCCTTGAAGTCCAAGGGACTCGCAAGAATCTTCTCCAGCACCATAGTTCAAAGGCCTCAATTCTGTGGCGCTCAGCCTTCCTTATGGTCCAACTTTCACAGCCATACATTGCAACTGGGAAAACCATAGCCTTGACTATACGCACTGTGTAGGAGAGCATAAATATTAGTATATGGACGACTATATCTGTAAAATTATAAAGCACTCTAGTATGAAAAACTAGATGCTCATTAAGTCTAGTTTATGGCACAGTTCATTATCCAACAAATTTTAAGCACTGCTGTATAGAATCTGGTAACGCTGTATATTGTCACAGGATTGGTATGTGAAAGCAGCAGAGAGGTGTAGAATTTTTCTGTATTCCCTTGATGTTTATGCAGTAATGTTGAGATAAGGCTAGTACAAATGTCTCTGTTATATAGGCAATGGAGAAGATTGGCAGATCATACAATTTATTGAAATATGAATTATAAATCCATATATTTCACAACCCAGTAAGTATGGAAAATGTTTCCTTTTTGAATTTATGCAGCTATAGTCTCAGTGGTGGAAATTCACAATTCACAATCAACCCTTCCACTGGACAGATCATTACAAGTGCTCTGTTGGACAGAGAGGCTAAAGAGAATTACACTTTGATCGTTGTAGCCAAGGATGGTGGCATTCCAACTGCTCTTTTCAGTTCAGCAAGTGTTCTTGTCACAATTGCAGATGCCAATGACAATCCCCCTAAATTTCAGCATCATCCTTATGTCACTCATATACCCTCACCAACAAGTACAGGTAAGAGAATAATACAAGCATGATACTAAAACGTCTACTCCTAAGAGATAATAAGGAAAACAAGTTAATGTGATTAAGCCAGTCCCTGAGTTTTGTATATTTCACATACAATAATTTAACATTTAAAAGATTGGTAAGCATAAGATTTATGTTGGTATCTATGAATACATAAAGGAATACCTCTAATGTCCTAAGTTCACTGCAAACTTAATTTCTGTAGTCTACCAAATTCAAGAAGAGACTGTAAACAATTTAGATTACTAAAAACACTTTTTAAAATGTATCATATATTGTAAATGGACAAAATAATGAAGTTGTCGCCTAGAGATTCCCTAATTTTGAAATCAGTGATGATAACTAGAGAAGCAGAATAATATTTTCTTCTTTTATTGTAATATTTTGTTCAATTTTTCAAAAAATATATATATTAATATTCTTGTATACATGTAATTACGATGGCATATCTGATTTATGTACACTAAATTCTAAATAGGTCTTACTAAATGCAATTATAATTACTTCCTATTTCATATGAACAGGATCAGAATTCACTTCTAATAAACATGTCACAATGTGCTACAATATATATTTATTGGAGCAAAATTTTGCAGTAAAAATTAAATTCAAACCCTCTTTAAGATTGTTTCATAGATTTTCAAAATAGATTTTTAGTGCATAAGTTTAATTTTCAGTGAAATTTAAGTTTAGTGAATAAGTTTAATTTTCATGAAAAATCCTGACCAAAAATGGTTAAAAGTAATGTTGTCAAAGGCATTTCAAATTGCAACAGTTTGTTTTGAAGGAGGGGATAAGTTATATTCTTCATAAAGCAATCTGTGGTTGAAATAAAATAACTTAAGAGACAGTAAAGCTAGTACAAAAGTTTTTGAAATACCACAAAATATCTGCATCTGCTTATAACTGGCAGCTGAATATAAAAGATTACTCAGAATTCAGTGCCATTGTGTTTGCTGCCATGAATGTTGGGGATTTTTTTTTTTAACAAAAACATTCACCAACTCCTGCCTATAACTTTTTTTCACTCAAGTTTGTTGTTGGGAATAAGGGATGATTTAATGTTATTCAATGCATAACAGTTCTAGACTGAATAAATTCCTGAAGTTCATTGTTACAGCACTGATACGAACTTTTTAATTGTTCTTTGTAGGTACTTTTGTATTTGCAGTGACAGTGACAGATGCTGATGCAGGCCCTAACGCTAAGCTTCACTATTCCCTTTCGGGAAAGAATTCTGAAAAATTCCACATTGATCCATCAAGAGGAGCAATTATGGTGGCTGACAGACTTTCTGGAACATCCGAAATTACCTTTACTGTGAACGTCAATGATTGTGGCTTGCTTCCAAAGACTGATTCCACAACTGTGACTGTAAGATTTGTAAACAGAGCTGATTTTCCTCAAGTGCATACTAAACAGCACAAATTCATGTTTCCTGAAAACCAAGCAGTTGGCACTTTCATCACTTCTGTTTCTGGGGTGTCATCGAGAGGCGATTCTTTGTCCTACTATATCGCTAGTGGCAACCTTGGAGGTACCTTTCAGATTGACCAATTAACAGGGCAATTGTCAATCAGCCAGCCTTTAGATTATGAAGCTGTACAGAAATACATTATCTGGATTGAGGCTAGGGATATGGGCTTCCCACCATTCTCTTCTTATTTAAAACTGGAAATAACAGTGATAGATATAAATGATAACGCACCATTATTTGAACAGGATCCATTCTTTGTTGAAGTAATGGAAAACCTTTCACCTTCTAAAATAATTACTGTAGCTGCAGTGGACAAGGATAATGGGCCAAATGGACAGTTGAATTATGAAATAATTAATGGTAATATAGAGAACAGCTTCACTATTCATCATACAACTGGTGAAATTAGAAGTGTCAGGCCTTTAGACAGGGAACAAGTAGGTCAATATACTCTAACTGTAAAAGCTTCAGATAGAGGTACTCCTACACAAAGTGCAGTTGTCCAAGTACTTATCAATGTATTAGATGAAAATGACAATGCACCCAAATTTTCTCAGATATTTAGTGCTCTTGTGCCTGAAAATGCACCCTTGGGTTACACTGTTACACGAGTCACAACATCAGATGAAGATACTGGAATAAATGCAATCAGCAGATATTCAATAAGGAATACAAATATACCATTTGTTATAAATCCTAACACAGGAGATATAACAATTAGCAGGGTTCTAAACAGAGAAGATACAGATCGCTACAGGATTCGGGTTTCAGCACATGACTCTGGATGGACTGTTAGCACAGATGTGACCATATTTGTGACAGACATCAATGACAATTCTCCACGATTTACAAAACCGTCTTACTACTTGGATTACCCTGAAAGTAATGAAGTTGGATCCAGAGTGACCCAAATATCTGCCACAGATCCAGATGAGGGAGCTAATGGACAAGTCTTCTATTTCATAAAATCTCAGTCAGAGTTTTTCAGAATTAATGCATCTACAGGAGAGATTTTCAGTAAGCAGCCTTTAAAGTTCCAAAACTCCAGTGCTTCTAACCATGCCAATCTTAACAGACACAGCTTTATAGTTATTTCCTCAGATCGAGGCAGCCCCGGATTGGTGAGTGAGACTACAGTCACAATAAATGTGGTGGATAGCAATGACAATGCACCCAAGTTTGTCTTCAATCAATATTTTACACCTGTTACTAAAAATGTGGCCATTGGGACCAAACTAATTAAAGTAACTGCAGTTGATTCTAAAGACTTTGGTCTGAATGCAGAAATTGAATACAGTATTTCAAATGAAAACCCTACAGATAAATTTATTTTAGATAGTAAGACTGGATGGATTTCAGTAGCATCTTCATTGATGAATGAGATGAATAAAAGCTTTCTAATAAAAATAAAAGCTAAAGACAAAGGTAATCCCCCTCTGTCATCAGAAGTGCCTGTACAAATAGCAGTAACAGAGGAAAATTACTATACACCGGAGTTTTCTGAAAGACATTTAAGTATTACTGTTCCTGAAAGTCATGCTGTTGGAGCCATTCTCAGGACCATGTCAGCAGGGGACAAAGATGCTGCTATGAATGGAGTAATCCAATATAATATTTCTTCTGGAAATGAAGCTGGATGCTTTGCAATTAATTCATCTACTGGCGCATTATATCTTACAAAGTCCCTTGATTATGAGTTATGCCAAAAGCATGAGATTACTGTAAGTGCTATAGATGGAGGGTGGGTTGCTAGAACTGGATACTGTAACATCATTGTGAATGTTATTGATGTGAATGATAATTCTCCAACTTTTAGCCCAGAAGAGTATTTTCCCAGTGTTTTAGAAAATGCTCCTAGTGGAACAACTGTTATTCATCTCAATGCAACTGATATTGATTCTGGACATAATGCTGTGATTGCCTATGCAGTTCAGTCTTCAGACAGTGACTTGTTTGTTATCGATCCTAACACTGGAATTATAACCACTCAAGGCTTCCTAGATTACGAGACCAAGCAGAACTATCATTTAACTATAAAAGCCTTTAATGTTCCTGATGAGGACAAATGTAGCTTTACTAATGTCAACATACATTTAAGAGGAACAAATGAATATGTGCCACGATTTGTATCTAAGCTTTACTATTTTGAGATTTCTGAAGCTGCTTCTAAAGGAACTGTTGTAGGAGAAATTTTTGCAAGTGATCGTGATTCAGGGATTGATGGAGATGTCCACTACTTAATATTTGGTAGTAGTAGAAAAAAAGGTTTTCGGATTGATGACAGTAGTGGGCAGATTTATGTCACAGGTCCTCTTGATAGAGAAAAGGAAGAAAGGATCTCTTTGAAAGTGCTTGCAAAAAATGCTGGGAGCATCCGTGGTGCAGATATAGATGAAGTGGTTGTGAATATCACAATATTAGATGCCAATGATCCCCCCATCTTCAACTTGGAGTCCTACAATGTCCGAATCAGTGAAGGTGTTCCTGTGGGGACCCATGTCACATTTGTAAGTGCCTTTGACTCTGATTCTCTCCCTAGCTGGAACAGGTTCTCCTATTTTATTGGTAATGGAAACAACAATGGTGCCTTTTCTATTAACCCACAGACAGGGCAAGTTACAGTGATTGCAGAGCTTGATCGAGAAGCCTTGCCAGTTTACAATCTCTCTATATTAGCAATCGATTCAGGAAGCCCATCAGCCACAGGCAGTGCCTCTTTATTAGTAACTTTGGAAGATATCAATGACAATGGCCCCATTCTTTCTACCACTGAAGGAGAAATAATGGAAAACAATCGGGCAGGGACATTTGTGATGACGCTCCAGTCCTCTGACCCTGATCTTGCTCCAAATCAAGGTCCCTTTTCTTATTATTTGCTTAGCAGTGGTACAGCGACCAATTATTTTAGTCTCAGTACTGCTGGAGTTTTAACCACAACTAGAGAAATTGATAGAGAACAAATCAGTGACTTCTATTTGTCAGTAATTACAAGAGACTCAGGCATTCCTCAGATGTCTTCCACAGGAACAGTTCATATAAAGGTAATTGACAAAAATGACAACCCATCACAACCTAGAACAGTAGAGATCTTTGTTCACTATTATGGAAATCTATTTCCTGGAGGAACATTAGGCAGTGTAAAACCTCAGGATCCTGATATTTTAGATACCTTTCAATGTTCCCTTACATCAGGAGTTACAAGCCTCTTCAATATTCCACCAAGTACTTGTGACTTGAATTCCCTGACAAGATCAACAGATGGAACATTTGACCTGACAGTTTTAAGCAATGATGGCTTGCACAACTCCGTTACTAATGTTATTAGAGTTTTCTTTTCAGGATTCAATAATGCCACACTTGATAACAGCATTCTTCTTCGTCTTAGTGTGCCATCCTTGAAAGAATTTTTGACTAATCATTATCTTCATTTTCTACGGATTGCCAACTCCCAGTTAACTGGACTAGGAACTACAGCACAACTCTATGGGATATTTGAGGACAACAATCAAACTTTTTTGATGGTAGCAGTGAAGCGGAACAACTACCAGTATGTGAATCCTGGTAGTGTGACTACTTTCTTTGAAAGTATCAAGGAAATTATCTTTCGCCAAAGTAGTGTGCAAATACAATCTGTGGATCATGATTCTTGCTTACAAAACCCTTGTCAAAATGGAGGCAGCTGCTTGAGGAAATTGGCTGTGAATCCTAAATTAAGAAGCTATGACAGTGTGCCAGTCATTATCATGGCAAATGAACCTCTTCAGCCTTTTACCTGCAGATGCATGCCAGGCTATGATGGAGCACTGTGCGAAACCGATGTCGATGAATGCTTCCCATCTCCTTGCCACAATAGCGGAACTTGCCATAATCTGGTAGGAGGATTCTCTTGCAGTTGTCCCAATGGTTTTACTGGAATAGCCTGTGAGAGAGATGTAAATGAATGCCTGTCCAATCCTTGTAAAAATGGTGCCCTCTGCCAGAACTTCCCAGGAAACTTCAACTGTATTTGCAAACCTGGTTATACAGGTAAGATATTGTTTCTGCATGTGTAGTTCCTATTAACTGAAAATAGAAATATGGTATCTATGGGCTTAATTTTTGGTTGTAACTTTTCATTCTGATTCTGTTGAAGATAGTTGGGCTATACACCCAATGTTATTATCACTCAAGAAATCAGCATTAAATGCTGTCAACATTAATAATATGAATTTTATTCTTTCCTGACTAGTCTCTCATTTGCATAGATAAACAGTATGCAAATAAAAAGAAATAAATCTGTTTCTTGAGTGTTTCATAATAAGCAAACAAATCTTTCTTCTTAAATATATAATTTAAAGGAAACTACATAGGTCAGAGGTCTTCAAACTTGGCAACTTTAAGACTTGTGGACTTCAACTCCCAGAATTCTCCAGCCAGCTGGCTGGAGAATTCTGGGAGTTGAAGTCCACAAGTCTTAAAGTTGCCAGGTTTGGGGACCCCTGACATAGGTCATGGAGAAGGATAGCTTTGTCTAACCCTTTCTCTTATATTTAGCTTTCCATAGGCATGACATCTTATATATTACTATACTAAGAACAATTGCATCAAATGTGTCCCCACATAAAATTTAGATGCAGTTTTATAACATCATTTGCATATTTGAAAAATAAAGTGTAGGCCTTGGAGACTTCCCTTAGAGATTGGAGTTCTGAGATGTGCCAGAAAACAGCTTCAACCCTGACAAAGTTCCACTCTGTCCATCTGATAACTTTGTTGAATAATCAGGATATTGAGCCACTGTGTGAAATCTGTTAATTCATAGGCATAATTTCATGTAACATCTCAAAAGTTAAACAGCAAGAGCTGTCAGCTGCATCTCTGTTTAAAAAGCATGCCACAACTGGCATATGTTGCCTAAATCATTATTGGCATAAGAAGCACCTGTTGCATTTGTCTATGTAAATTCCAGAAGCATTGCCTACTGTGCCTGAAGCTGTACGTAATTATTCATAAGTGATCGACTGATTTAATTAATCTAATTATATGAGATTGTGTTACACATTGACTGAGCAAATCAGATTATTTGGCCAGCAGTATATAGTAGTTGCACAGCACAACTATGTGACATTAGCTCCAGAGGTTAAATAACCATGTTCGTGCATAGTATTTAATGAAGGTACTGATTCCCATACCTGACTATCATACCTATTTCTTGGCACAGCTATCTTTCTACATTATAGCTCTGTAATTTTCTTCATCTGTAAAAACATAGATATTGGAAATTTATATCTATATGTGGGTAACACATATCATACATTTTTGAAGTATATAGATCTACATCATATATGCACATACAAATATTATGAGCATGCTATTTTCTCTTTTCAAATTTCTCAGTTTTAAATAATTGTGCATGAAAAAGTAAAAGAATGGGAAGCATAAATATTAAGAGCAGAACTTGTGCTTTTAATTTATATTTTAGGGATAGGATTAAAAAATAGAAAGTAGAAATTTGAAAGGACCGTTACTGCAGGGCAGCAAGGGTTTAGAATTCTTTCTTAATGTGCTAGTTTAATTCTAGAAAGGTTCCTGCCCCAGCAGCTTTTTTTTTTTCTGCGTCAAAAAAGATTCAGGTAAATATACACACCACATACACACAAACACACACCTGAGATATATTAATGTTCCCCTCAAATTTCAATTTGTATTTGAATTCGAATATATGTTCAGCCCATTGATTGAAATCTTCAGCCTTAACAGTTTAACTTTCTCCATTCCTCTTGTATCATACTAACTACTGGGTGTAATGCCATTCTTGCCACATTCCTGACATATGCACTATTCATGGATGAAGAGATGACTTATGCCATTGAGTTCAGGGCAACTTCTGTTTGAGTCTTAATATGGGATACCAATCTGATTTCTGATTTCTTTAAAACTATGGCTGTTTCCTCCCATGCTACCATATTTAATAAAAAGGTAAAGGTTTCCATATCAGTAATGTCTGACTCTAGGGCATGGTGCTGATCTCTGTTTCTTGACCAAGGGAGCGTTGTCCAAAAACAATTTCAATAGTCATGTGACTATGAAATAACTGTTAATTAGTCCCTCCCATTTTAACTGAAGTGGGCAAAATTAGTAAACAAGCAATATGAACCATTCATAAGTTCATTGAATCGTTCATTTGGTGTTCGTTAAACTTGGGCATATAAAGAGAGAAAGAGAGAGAGTTTTAAATGCAAATGTAATTATACACAGAGTGAGTTTATAATAATAGATCTCTTGAATATTTCAGGAAAAACCTGTGACTCCAGCATCAACTATTGTGAATGCAATCCCTGTTTCAATAGGGGATCCTGTCAAAATGGAGTAGAAGGATACTATTGTCATTGTCCATTTGGTGAGGAAGAATGTTTCTGTTTCTGCTTCATTCAGATTCACTCAGAGAATTCTACCATTTGTATTCTAGTCCTTAACACAGCATTCCCAAGCATTTTTAAAATTCTAAATGCAAGGCCAGGTGCTAATAGGCAATAAATAACAGCATGTTCATCTGTTCTACTCCAATAACTAAACAATATCCAGATTCATGCTGCATATTCTAAATCTGTAACTAGAGTCATCCGCATCAATTTGTCTAGCCCCTTCTTCAAGATAATTCCTGGCATTGAATTAAATTATCCTGTGTTCAATTACTCTCAGCGTCCAATATTAAAAGGAAAATTTCTTCCCTGTATTATTTTTGTCTGTACTAAACTAAATTTTATACATTATGTTTATCATGTTTAATAAGCTAACATTTTCAAATTTTGTGGAATGTTTCAGTCTAATGGTAGTCAGCAATCAGTAGACTGCTAAAGCAATATAGTAAAAGGAAAGCATTTATTTTAGGAAGGAATTTCACAAACTAGCAAATTTTATAGAAAATCAAAAAGGTTTTGTCCTTTCAAGATAAGGAATCCTACTTAAAGAGAAGAAATGACTAAGAAATGGTAAACCAAGCAAGTAAGTAAATGAAAGGCATAATACAAGAGAATGAAAGGAAATATAACTGAATTTGTTTTATATCAGTGGAATCCTTATACAGTTTGCTCTGGTAGTACTACTTCCACCTGCAACCTTGGCATTTTTCAGCATTTTCACAGCACAGACTAAAATAAACAAATTAACATTAACAAATAGTTTATCTCTGGTCAAATAGTCCAACTTTATATGACTTCTTTTTGCTGTGTGCAATCTTGACCTTTAAATAATTCAAATGCATCACAGGGCTGATTTTTCATCATTCTTTGGGATTTAAAAGAATGTAAATCTTGTAACTCCTGCTACAAGATTTATGTTTAAAAAAATAATATTTATAATTTCATAGTTATGCAAATTTCTCCTAACAGGTTTAAGATATAGTACCATCAAACTATATAATCACTACAAGAGTTGCATCCATTTATAAGTATTGCCAGACAATACTCTTTAAAAAATGTATGCATAAAGCCAGAAAGACATTTTGCAGGACAAATGCTGAACATGGTAGTAATTATAGAAGAAGTCAGAAATTACTAGCTTAGACTGTGAGGCTACTATGTATAGAAAATGTAAAAGAAGATACAGCATCTGGCTATAATCATATGCAAGTCTTGCATGAACTTAAAATCCATGTTAAATTACCACTGTTCATACAAAATAGAATTGTTGGATTTAGATATATTCCTAGGTTTCAGTTGGCTCAGTTTCCCTTCATCCCAAAATTATTGTTACAGAGTGAGGGAAGAGTTGGATCATTCCTATTGTCTCAAATGATATTTGAGAGACAATCCTTTATAAAATGTCCTGCCTTTGCTAATCAGAGCAGAAATAATGAAGGGGCTTAATTTTCTTTTTGTTAGTCCTCTAATCTTATCTGACTTTTTGTTTTCAATTCTTATCCTTTCTGTTTTCTCAAATCCATCAAATTCAGTATTCCGCAACCCCCTTCGTTTTACTCTTATACCAATAGTCTCTTGCCCCAATATTACCTTACTTCTACTCTTTTCTTATCCTATAAATTGCTATCTAAAGAATGCTATATCATTCCTCCTGGGTCCAGTAGTAAGCAAGCCACTTCATTTAATACCAATTGAAGCTTTTAAAGCTTGTTTACATGCATACCCATATAGAATCCATTACAATAGGCTAATTGGAATGTTATCAAAGGATGAATAATTATAGCAATTTTACTTTGTTTGGAGATGTATTTCCAGCAACTTAGGCTTCCACAGACATCATTCCTGTAAGATCATTCTCCCAGGACTGTAATCACAACTAGTATAAATTTCCTTGTCTATACAAATCAGAAAATATTTACTGCACACAAATGAAAAGTAACTCAAATAAAAAAACTAAATAACTAAAATATATAAGTCAAATAACTCAAAAGTAACTCAAAATTTACTCAATTTTTTTTTAAAAAAAGTTTACTACACTCAGATAAAAAGACCAAAGTATCCACAAAAGTAATATATATTTATTTGAAACTATTAATTTTATAATTAGCTTTGTACCTCTATTTCAGAGTTCTATTTTTGTTTAATTAGTACCTTTACTCTAATGATGACTAAGTAAAGTTATAAAAAATTAAATATAATAAAACAATACTAACATCCTAAAAAAGAAACCACATAAATTAAATATAAGCATATATTTAATTCAACCAACAAAAATATTACTTGAACTGCAGGGCTTTTTTAAATAGATGTTGGAATATGCGTAACAAGTTAAATAAATTTTAAATTATTGCTCTGGATGTATATTTTAAACTATACCAAGTTGTTAACAGGATATGTTTCACATACTTATAATTAAGAAAAAAAACAAGCTTATTAAAATCACAATAGAGAGATCTACATCATTGTTTTTTTAACATATTAAAGAAATATTACTTATTATTATTTTATTAATATTATTTAATATTAATAAGGAAGAAATATGACTGGAACATTCCCAATATTTTAGTTTTTGATAGGAACACCAGCCCATGACATTTAATTAGTTCTGGATTGTTGTACAACAATACTGATGCTGATTGTGTTATTTTTACAGGTGTTTTTGGAAAACATTGTGAAGTAAATAGCTATGGATTTGAAGAATTATCGTACATGGAATTCCCCAGTATGGATCCAAACAACAATTATATTTACATAAAGTTTTCAACTATCAAAAGTAATGCTCTTATGTTATATAATTATGACAACCAGACTGGTGATCGGGCAGAATTCTTGGCCCTTGAGATAACAGAAGAAAGGTTGAGATTTTCATACAATCTTGGCAGTGGGACATATAAACTTACCACAGCAAAGAAGGTGTCTGATGGACAATTTCACACTGTTATTGCTCGGAGGGCAGGAATGGTAAGCATTGTTTTAATGGAAATTTAAGCTCCAATTTATTTCAGGGTATTAAGTACAAATAGAGGGTTTTTTTAAAAAAGCAGAATTATAGCTGAAACTGGACAAGCTTCTTTGTTTTAAAAGAATGTTCTTAAGCATGTAAATGGCTGCTTCAAAAAAAAATCTAAAATGAGAATAATTAATGAAAGGGATTAATGATTATCCTACTCTAATTAATTGGTACACTTGGGTGGAATAATTACTGAAGTCTAATTAAGAGATTAATTAATTTTAATTCTTTGGATAACGCAAGGACATAAACCATTGTATCTGAAGACTATATAATTAGCATTTATCTATTTTTTTTTAAAAAGAAATCAATAATAAATTGGAACAAATTGTAAAATAAATTATTTTTTTCATGGATCATATTTTCAAGCACTTCAATTTGACAAAATTTGTTTCATTAGGGAAACTTTTAAATTTACGTGTGCTTTAAGTTAACCATCACCAACAAATCAAACTTTTTTTTTTCATCACCAGCAAGAATAGGATAATTAGGTTTTAAATGGAATATCAAGTAAAGGTTTTTTTACATATCATGAAACAGCACATCTTATTATTTTAAAACAGGGAATAATATCCCTACTAATTAATACTGATTAATATTGTTAAAAATAAATGTAAACTATAGGAATCTGCATAACTTTAAAGCATAGTATATACAAAGCAAACTACACCAAGACGTAGTGAAACAACCTTTCAATGCATACTTGCCATTTCCTACAAAACCTTTAGAATTGTAGGAGAAATTGATAAAATTATTAACTTGTTAGGTTTATATTTATTTTCAAATTTATTTGCTGCGCATCTCACAGTCCAACCTGACCATGACTGGAAATTCATTGAGGTTTGAGATACATAGTACAAACTGAAGAGCTAACACCACTAAATTACTACAAAAGTAAAGAGTAAGAACATTTAACTATCATTAGACATTTGAATTTTATTTAGATTTAAGTAAACTATGGTTTCAAATAACTCTATCTTCAGGTACATTTTACAGAATATTTAGCAATATAAAAATTCATAGGCAACACTATTGTGTCTGAAAAAAGACTTTCCAGACATTTATCAGTCTTGTAAGGTAGGTCAGGCAGGAAATTGGCTAGGTGAGTTAATTCTACTTTTTTGTAAAGTTACATTAATAGAGTCTTGCATTCTACCTCGTCCCCTTTTTAAACCAAGAAACAAGGTGTTTTGAGCCTCTTGCCCCATCCAGATTTCTGTTCAAAAGGCAACTTAAGGCTAAGTTGCCTTTTATCTGACCATTCCCTTGGCTGTGTCTCATTGCCCTGTCTTCCACTGTCATTTCCACATACCATTATAGTTGGTAATCCAATAGAAATGCAAAATGTTGCTGTTTGAAAAATCTTGTTAACTTGTATAGACATTCAGATACTTTGAATAGTGAGATAAGTGGCATATAAATTTAATAATAAATAAACAAATAAATAAATACTAATTATTTAATTGTAGTGATAGTCCCACTTTGCATTTAATATTCTGTTTGGTTTTGTTATCTATATACTGTATTTTTCCATGTATAAGACACTACTTTTTCTTAAAAATATTTACTTGAAAATTGAGGTGCGTCTTATACACAGGAGGCCGAGGAACACATGCCAGATGTGCCTCTATCTTATATGCAGCTCTATCATTCGTCTCTATTGTAGTTGTTTCCTGTATCACATTGCTACTCTAGGTTTCATCTCTATTGCTCCTGTGATGCATTTCCTGTTCTTGTTGTATTACTCACTCTAACAAGATGGCTTCTGCACAGTGATGGCTTATAGTGTGCTTACTACAAGAAACTACATGAAACATGGGGGCGTCTTATACATGGGGGCGTCTTATACATGGGGGCATCTTATACATGGAAAAATACGGTATTTATATGAATTCAGTTCAGTTCTTTGTAACAATAATTGAACATTATATAGATAACATGCAATATATACCAAAGAATCATCTTGTGTTTGCCTTCTAAGACTATGAAGGTAACCTACTAAAATGCAGGAGGAATAAGGGACTGCAGTGTTCCATTAAGCAGATCAAGGTGTGAACAGATTTAAGGCTATTCATCAGAATTCTTAATTCAACTTCAGTAGTGTATTGTACTGTATAGAATCTGAATCTTTTTCATGAGCTCTGATACAGCATGTTTGTAGCCCAAGGCCAACAGCAAGTTGGAAGAACATCCATACTGTAGCAATTTCCTCTTATTCTTTTCATCCAAAAAACCTGATAAAAAACAGCTTTAATATAATTAAATGTTGGTCCATTTGAGTCAGCTTTGGCAATCCTGTTTCAGTGTGGAACGAAACATTTAAGTGATAGCTTGCCATCTGAAATAGTTTCCTGTACGATTTTGACTGAATAACATAAAGCTTTTTGGGAAGTGATATATGGTCATTATATTTTACTGTGACTTTTTTAAAAACTCAGCATAGATATTTACATTTACAGCTTGATTATGTGCCCACTGTTGTTCCAGATTAGGATTCTTGGCTTGTTTGCACCTTTTCTTAAAATGAATCTGTGGCAAACCACTCTACCAAAAAGATAATCAGGATCCTAATCAGCCTCTTAATCTTAATTGGGTCCATGATAAAATAACTGTACCATCTTTGAATAACAAGATTGCATAATTTTTATTTGTAGCTTAGGGGGATGTTTCACTTTATCTAAACAGTTTCATATAGACTGATATGAAAATTAAATAACCATGGAACATTAATTTAACATCAGTTTTTTTTCTTTGTCATGTAAGTGTTACAGACTGCTACAATATGAGAATGTTGTTTGTTTCTAGAAAAAAACCCAGAAAGTTTGCTCCCTTCATTTTATGTTTTTATCCTTGCATTGATGCAAAATCCTTGGCATGCCTGATCGGTTCAATTTGTGTTTAAATCATCATGTGTGATATAAGAACTCCTTGATACAAACTATATACTTCCAGTGCTCTGCTTCACAGAGAGGAAAAACATATACCCATACTATTTTTATGAAAGCGTTATGATTTTGTTTCCTGGAAGAGGAACATAGTCTTCTGCCTATTGAATCATTAAGATTAATAAGTATCTATGCACTAAGGCATGCTGAATTATGCCATTGTCTCTCTCTCTTTCCATTTCTGCCTATAACTTCAAAATACACATTCACCTAATATTAATAATAGCAACAGAACTTAATGGGATTTACTTTGAATAGACATGCATAGGAGTGGCCAGAGGTCATATAATATTCTCTGAAAGGCTGAAGGCCACAGACAACAAAACAATAATTTAACATGTGTGAAGTTATTTTTCTTCTTCTTTTGAGGTAATGCCTCAGTTTTTAAAGGTGTTCAGCATTTTGTACAATTTCTACTACAGTTTTCGCTTTTTTTTTTCCTTTCTAAAAATGTTCCATCAATTTTCATCAATAAAATTCAGAGAGAGCTTTTAGCTTGAGGACATCATACAATTGTGGAACAGTTGTTATCCAGCATTAACGTATAGGATTATAGAGTAAATTTTCTAGGAATAAAGGAATACATAAGTTTTGTCAGGAGAACATTACATTTATTGTTGACAGCTGATAATATATATACATTAATATATAATATTTCTTTTTATAATGTATAAGGAAGTGCATTTTGGAAACAGACTATCCCAAATACAATTGTATTCCTTAAATAGTGGAATATTTAATATCAAAATAATTTAAACTTGATTGTTACGTATAAAGCAAAATGCTGTTCTTGATTTCAATTTTGTAGGCCGCATCCTTGACTGTGGACTCTTGCTCTGATGAACAGGAACCAGGCTATTGCACTGTTAGCAATGTGGCTGTGTCTAGTGATTGGTAAAGATAATTTCCTTTCATTTTTCACTATTAGGAACTTTGATCTTATATACTCTGATCCGCAAGAGATTAAAGACTGTTTTGAATAAGGAGAAGATACAAATCTGAACTCATATGAATTATTAATTCAGTTATTGGAGAAAGCAAACTGCCATTTTTTCTCCATTCCTTTCTTTTAGAAATGACTAGAGTTAATATCTGTTATGAAAATGTCAGAAGTACAGGTAGTCCTCAATGTATGACCATTTGTTTAGCAAAGTCTCTGAAATTATGACCATGACTGCAATTTAGGCACTTGGCAATGGCATGTATTTATGAATGTTGCAGTGTCCAAGGGTCATTTGATCTCCATTTGTGATCGTCCCAGCTGGCTTCTGACAAAGTCAGTGCAGGAAACTGGATTTACTTAATGAGTAAGTGATTCACTTAATAATTGCAGGAAAAAAAGTTTGTAAAACCAGGTGCAGTCACATGATGGTTCAATGACTGCATTACTTGACAACCGAAGTTCATAATTTGTGATCATAATTTGAGGACTTTACATACATGTCAAGCTCTATGACGAGTACAAAATTGTTTTATAACAACTACTTAAATAGATTAAATGTATGTATAATTAACCAAATTCTGCATTACTAGTTTGAACTAGCAACATTACTGTTATGCATAATCTATATCAGGAGTACTCAATGATAGACTATTCATTAATGTTACTACAAATCAGTTATTACCACTAGGTACTTGATAGGTTAATCAAACATAATTAAAAATAATGAACAAATATCGATAATTTTACTCATAAGAAAAGTGAATTTGTAAAGCAACAGACAAGGATATTTTTGGAAACTCTGTTTAAAGATGAAACATGAATAGGTCAATAGCCATTTAGAGGCAGAAGTTCACATTAGAGTGTATAAAGGTCAGCAGGAGGAGAGGCTACACTTTTAAAGTGTCCTAAGGCATCAAAAATTACAAGGTGACAGAAACGTGAACAAATCTCCACTCTTATTTACTGTATGTGTAAAAAGAAGTGGGGTTTTGCTTTGTTTGAGCTCCCATCTTGCATTGCAACAACATAATTGTGTGAATCTTTTGAGTTCAATGTTTTTCTTCTAGGCAACATACTGGTATTTGATTTTAAAAGCAGTGTACATTTATGGATTAAATGCAGAAGAAAAGATATTTATGACAATGTACCCAAAAATGGTTTGAAGTCATTGTCATTAATGGCTTGAATTAAACTTAATATAGATAAACCAATTAAAATTAAATCTGTTAAAATATGATTTACTTGCATTCCTCTTTCAAAACTAATTTCATAGTTGACTTGTATCATAGTTGACTCACCAAGAATCAAGATTTGGAAAGGAGAGAGGTATTTTTTGTAAAAGATTTGTTGTAATTACTATTTGGTGTCCAAATTCAATCAAAATTAAAAATGAAATGTACATATATAAAATGTAATGTTTATGTTGACTGAAAAAATAGTCCAGTACAGCTTTCTCTCCATGTAAATATACAGAGAAAATTTTGTGTTTGATTTAAATAGCTTTTTGTAAATGATATTTTTGTCACAAAAATTACAAATTTGCTTATGTATAATGGTTAGTTACTCTGTTTTCATTCATTTTCCCCACTCATAGGACTTTAGACGTGCAGCCAAACAGAGTAACCATTGGAGGTATCAAATCGCTAGACCAAGTCCTTCAAAGAAAAGGACAGGTAGAAAGCCATGATTTTGTGGGTTGCATAATGGAATTTGCAGTCAACGGACGTCCCTTGGAACCAAGCCAAGCATTGTCAGCTGAACGCATCTTAGATCAGTATGTCATTCTTTGATAAGTATAAAAAAAGCCAGATTTTTAGTTATGCTTTTATAGGTGTTGTAATTTTATTGTGCTATAAATCAGAGGTGAGTAATATGGGACTTCATACTGTATGTAGTTTCCTTCCTTTTTTGCATTTACTTCTCTAACTTCACTATCAGATATCAGACTGGATGCTCTATATATTGTTCATTATTTTTGTTTCTATTTAATTTTAGTCCCATTTTTTTCACCATGTTCCTTGATTTTCATTACAAGAGCTTCAAGAACATTTATACTTCAGCTGTTACAGTAGCATAGCTTATTAATGTTTTTTCCTCCAATTTTTAAACCACACTCATTTTCTTTCTACCCAGCCTCCCTCAATATACATTCAAGATACGGGATGAATAAATAAGGATATAAATAATGCATCTGGGGAAATCTTAAGTTCAAATTTCTTTAGAACTTACAAATATCACACACTTTTGTTAGAAAACAGAGAAGAGACCATATGTGGTATTCCAATCTGCATAAAAATATGGGATATATGTGGCTCAATTGCAATTAAATTACTTTGTTTATTTAGGTGTCCTAGACTGGAAGGAACTTGTGCAATTAACCCTTGTCAACATGGTGGCACATGTCTGGATCATTGGTCATGGCAACAGTGTACTTGTAAAGAAGGACTAACAGGAAAACACTGTGAAAAATGTAAATATAATATGTATTTGTTTTTTTCTGATAATTAGCATTTCGATTTTATGTATGGAATGAGTACATAATGATTGGACTCATTCTATCAACATATAGAAAGTTAAATATTATACAAGTAATTCTACAAGAAATCAACAATTAAAAAAAGACTTAATGTATAGTTGCAGATATTTTACCACTTTTATCTGGCTTTTTTTTATCCAAGTACTTAACCTGATTATACTACATAAAATAAGATGAACTGTTATGCAATAAAACATGATGATATAATCTATTTTTTCTTTATTATAAAAAAGTAAAAACCAGATTTTTCTTTTTTTGTAACTGCATAGAATCATTATTTTATGCATAGTTGAATTGTCTTTAAAATAATATCTATAATTTTTCATCAGGAAAAGGGTAGAAAGCAAACTGTAGATGACAAGAATTTATTAATGAAATATCATTATTTATTTTAGATCTTACAGCTGACACTGCCTTGTCCTTAGAGGGCAAAGGACGTCTTGACTATCATATGAGGCAAAATAGAAAATGGGAGTATATGATGAGATATTATACTGGAAATGCCATTATGGAGCCTCGAAGTATGGATAGTCTGGAAGTGAAATTCAGGACAAGGAGTAAAAGTGGAGTATTAATCCATATTCAGGAAAGCAGCAACTATACTACTGTGAAGGTAAATAGATTTGATTAGGCAGCTAACTATGTAATGTTTTTTGTGTATTCTGAATTCATCCTAATTATTTTAGCTTAGAAATACCAGAATGTTGACTAATGCTGGGCAGAGCTCCAGCTACTAAAACAGCTGAATGATTTGGCTTCTAATCAGTTTTGTCTTGACTCCATGTGCTAGGTATTTGAATGGCAGTTGGAACAATGTTAACCACATATATTCTTAATGAAACATTGCATGCTACAGGTTTTTTTTTAACATTTTCTTTTATTAAGTTTTCTTCCTTATTCAGATTCCTATTAAAACATCATGTTCCAATTTAGAATCTTTTAAGCATACTAACACCTAAGTCAATTTTCATGTCAAACTTTATCTTCGGTAAAAGCATTTATATTGAGTTCTAGTTAGCCATCTATATCAATACACAGTAAAATGGATTGATGATTGAGAAAGCAATGGATTCACTCCTTACAAATGGCTTCAGTCATATTTGCACCATGCCTTTAAATTGCTCCTGCTGTGTGTTCAGATCACCTCTAAGCTAGCAAAAAAAAAGAGAGAGAGAGAGAGAGAGAAAGAGAGAGAGAGAGAGAGAAAGAGAAAGAAAGAAAGAAAAAGAGAGACATTTGGCAATACTTTGCAAGAGAACTAGCATGTCTTCCTGTGGAAATCTCATTTCTACATAAAACTGAAATAAGCTGTCCATTCTGAGTTATTGATATGTTGGGTATCTCTGGAATACAAAATTACTTTATATGCAGTTTTAAAAATGCTTTTTTGTTCACTTTTATAATAAATGATAGAATAGAACAATGGTAATAACACTTCCCTTGTAAACAGAAGGTTACTAGTTTAAAAAACAGCAGATTTTTAAAAATTATTTGATTTGGCCGAGGTACATATTTTTCCTTGTCCATGTCTCTCTCTCTGTGTGTGTGTGTGCCTGTTTTAGTGTTCAGTGCACTCACCATTTCATCGTTTTGTTTAATTTTCTAGACACTCAACAAAGAAAAGTTTCACATCAAGTGTCTTAAAAAATGATGAAATATTGTTCTGGTCAATTTATTGTTAAAAATAGAAAAGCACAGCAAATCAGCAGTAGATATGTCAGTAATGTAGACAACTAGACATTTGATAATGAGAATGCACAAAGGCCTTGTAGAACACAAGCCAATATTTTTAGGGATCTTGATGTTCATGATGATGAGTGCTAAAGACAGTTTTAAAAGTTTGTATAATATTCTACATATGGATTCACATTTCTGTGGAAATAATATTTCTTCATAAATATGAAATAACACAATTTTGAGTAATAGCTATTACTGTACATATTTGTAGAATGCATAAATACTTGAATTGCATAATGTTTGTGGAAAAATTGGAGTAGTTTTGTCCCGCAGTGACTTATGTGATCACACAAAACCATTTAAGCACTTAAACCATTGTACACACAATCTATAGGTATTAAAGTCTACATCATAAACTTCTACTTATTAAACATTTTTCTATTTTTTTAACTGCAGATAAAAAATGGCAAAGTGCAGTATGTTTCTGATGCTGGAGTAGGTGGAAAGGTGGAAAGAAGTATTCCTGAAGCTTATGTTTCCGATGGTCACTGGCATCTTCTGTTAATTGAAAAGAATGGGACTTCCACACTGATCACTGTTGACAAGATGCATAGTCGAGACATTCTACATGTCACACAAGATTTTGCAGGACTAAATGTCTTGACAATTTCTCTTGGTGGGATCCCAGTTAACCAGCTTTCTAGAAGCAGTGAACCAGGTAAGAAGAAAAATAATAACATGAATAGTCAATCACAGATAAGGGATATATAGTAATAATACAAATGCAGAAGCAGTTAATACAAGGCTATCTTAATTTAAAATAGCAGAGGGACTGAATAAACATCCAAAGTTCCAGAGTCCATTTATGCATTATATAAGATTCCCAGTCTTCCCAGAATTTCTGTGGAAATTGAAGTCCTGAAATGCACTGGTCCTGAATTGCATCATAATAGTGTAACAAAAATATTTTTTAAACTTAGTCTATATCCAAAAAAGGGGCAGAATTTATTCATTACTTTTTTTAATTTTATGATGTTTTGGAATATTCAATAGTGCACAGTCTTTTCAGAAACCATCTTCTAATAACTCATTTAACCAGAAGCATACATTGTAACTTTTAACCACCATATGATATTAGTATAGTTGTTTAATCTTCTATACTGTGCTAAAACAGCTTATTTGTTATTATATTTTTTCCTGGTTTATTTTTAAATATATCGAATTAATTCATATTCGGATACTAAGGACTAATGAAAGCAATATAGATGATTTTTTAGATTTATTTATATTAAAATTGTTTATTTTAAGGAATTTTCACCATATAAGGAATTTGTTGTAATTTTATTCTTCTTTTTCACTGGGTATAATATAAATAATTAAATCAACAATAACCTCAATTCTTATAAGGTGTGATGTGAATAAAACCAACTTTCTCTCCAACACTGGAGATTTTTAAGATTGGACAACCATTTATCTGAAATGGTATAAAGCAGGTGTGTAAAACTGGCGGCCCGTGGGCCGGATGCGTCACGCGCAGGCCATGCCCACCTCAGCTCCATGAATGGGGAAAACGTCATGAAGCATCACGTGACGGCAATGTGACGCAGCACGTTTGACACCCGTGGTATAGAGATTCCTGCTTGAGCAGGGGGTTGGACTAGAAGTTCTCCAAGGTCCCTTCCAACTCTATTATTCTGTTAACATATATTGATTAGTCAAATATACCTCCTACTTTAACATGCAATAAGCCTGTGGGATATCCCCCCCCCCAGTGTAATGGATGCTCCATGTTAAAAAGCTACAAGAATCTGCCATGTAGAAATGTAAATTCCATTTTTATACCATGTTGTCTTAATATTGAATTGCACTTCATATGCCATGCCAAAGATTTATAGAAAGTTATAACTGCATGAACTTGTGTGTTCATAAATATCAACAGAACAAATTAAGCAAAAATTAGTATATAACAATTCAAGATATATACAAAAGTAATGGAGAAAAACACATCTGAAGAAAAATGTTCTGGGCAATTTTCCCACTGCACAGTAAAAATTACTTAGTATCCATCTCTTTAGATCACATTGCAAATCCCTAAAGCTCTTTGAAATACTTCTGAAACCTAGAGATATTATTCTTCATTTCAATCACAATTCAAGAGGAATCATTGTCTTCTTTTTTTCAATTAAATTTAAGATTTTCAATTGAATGCCTTCAGTAAAATAAATAGTATTTCTTGTTAGTGTTATGCAGACTTAATGATACATGGATGAGTTGATTCAGTCCATGACATGTATAGTTCATCTATGTTCAGAAATATTTAAAGAGCATATAATACAATATTGTTTAATTTTCATGCCATGTATGCACATATATGCAGATATCAGCTCAAACATTACATAGTTTGTGGCCATATTGAATGCTCATTTGTTTGTAGCTGTCATTTTGGACATTTATAGTTGGGACCAGAGTAGGATACCTTTCTGCCAAAGTATATTCCCAGTTCAGCTCAGCTTCCTTTGCTTAACCTGTATTAGTGTTTGAGATAAAGACTACTCTATTTGGGCTGGCTAGTTGTGAGCTAATTAATCATATTTAGCCATGTAGACATGCCAACCACAAAAGGCAACAGAAAAGACATAGTTTTATTATTTAATATAATATGTACACCTTGCCCCAAGCCCCAGGTCACGGCCTCCTTCCAGCCTTGAGCCATTTAGAACAGGGTGCAGATGTGGCAGGTGAGTGTGTGTGCACACGCATCCCAACTTGTGCAAACAGTGAGGGACCATGTGTGCACATGCGCCATTTGCGCGAGCTGCTTGTGCAGATGGAGCTGTGCTCTTGTCAAAAACATGCATGGAACCACCACCACCTGCTGGTTGGTGGTTGGGGAACTCTGATCTAATATGTACTCCTTTAATACAATTCCAGTACAAACCATTAGAGATATTCATGACTGATCAGAATGAGGCAGGTCAAAACCAGGTGATTTGGTAAAAGGATCACTAATGGCAAGCCACAAGAAGGTAACTTGAACCATTCCTTTTGCCAGGCATTGTCAGAATTATACTGGGTAGATGTTAAATGAGTAGCTGTTTTCCATGATGACCTATGGGATTTCAATCTTTTGCTGGACTGTACAGTCTGGTGAATAGGGAGGGCCTTATTGTTCACCATCCTTTGCCATAGCTGGATGAGAGCTTGTTGTCTTCTAATGTGGGGCAGCATGAGATTGCTAAGTACTGGTAACCAGCGCACAGGAGTGAGATGCAATGTGCCAGGTATGATATGCATTGTCTGGCAGAGTTGGGCATCAACCATGTGAGTGTTGGCCACTGTTAAGACACATATCGGCACAATATTCAGCTAGTGGAATAAACCAAAGCCAAGGCTGTTTGTTTGTAGGGTGTTAGCCTCAGCATCCCAAGATGTTCCAGCCATGATCCATGGTGGTTTCTTACTAAAACAAACAGAACTATCTGTCTTAACTGAAGCCGCTAGGAATGTGTTCTAAGAAACTTGTGTGCTGTCATTCCTACCGATACTGACAGGGCAAACCAGTAGTGTATAAAAGAGATCAAACTCCATTCTCCACTAGCACAGATGATGTTACCTAGTTTCGTAGAGAAATTACTGCAAGAAAACAGCCAAGTTCAGAGAACACCAAGGACCCCATAGTTCAACCCTGAGCTAAAAATATTCTCTTCTATCAATTAAAAAACCAAGTGTCAAGAAATATGCCACAGACTAGCAGTGGGCAGAGAAGCAAAAAAGGGCTTGGAAAAGAAATTCAGATGCCATGATTATAAGTGCAAAGATCAGTTCATACAGGCTAGGGTTTCCCTGAGACACTACTGTATATGAAAGTGAATCTAGAGTTCTCACTGCAAGAATAAAGAGAAGACTCACATGATCATGCTTTGGACAAACTTAGATTTGTAGAAATGGCTATAATACTGGGAAAGGAAAGAAAAAAAAGGACAGTTAGCAGTAAGATGGGTGAATTCGGTTAGTGATGGGTGCATTGCTGGAAGATATAAAGGCCCAGGCTTGGAACACATCACCCTGAGAAAATCTAATTTTGTGGTCACAAATGATGACCACAAAAATGACTTGAAGGCCCATAATGATCATTACAGAAAAGGGTAAGCACAGAAAGTCAATTTAGAATAACAAATCTTTAAAAAATTGTGTAACTTCACTATCTTCATTGGTTTACACTTTCACTCCAAATAGTGTTTATTTTCCCATGGTCCTTGGCCTCACATAATTTACAACTTGTGGAATGGGCAGAAAACCATTCCTGTATCATTATACAGTAGAGCCAGGGTGAATGGACTACCACTATCTTAGATGAACTACAACAGATCCTGAGGCATGAAACATATCTTTGTCTACACAACACAGCTAATTATGTTTAGATGATGCTGGAATCCTGTAGGATTATGATTCTACATGCTTCTTAAGTTCTCACCGACACAGACATTCATCAACCACACCAGGAAGACACAATTAATCATATTACTTTTCTTGGTTTAATATGCCCACATTTAAGAAAAATAAATTTTATTTCAAATTTCCTACTTTTTTCTACTCAGAATTGATTAAAATAAGCAAGTCTGTAAGGTTATTCATTCACTGTTCACACAGAAATGAAAGCTGATGGAAATAAGATGCTAAGGGATTTAGCAATAGCAATAGCACGTAGACTTATATACTGCTTCACAGTGATTTACAGCCCCCCTGACTCTTTACAGAGTCAGCATATTGCCCCCAACAATCTGGATTCTCATTTTACCAACCTCAGAAAGATGGAAGGATGAGTCAACCTTGAGCCGGTGAGAATTGAACCCCTGGCAGTCAGCAGAATCTGCCTGCAATACTGCATTCTAACCACTGCATCATCACGGCTCCTGGTCCATTTAAATGGAAAAAACAGCTGATTGAAGGGAAGAACTGAATTATGGGCTCTTTCCCTCTCTTGTTGTATACTGCTCAGCAGGATTCTGACCAGCATTTTTCAAATTCCAAATATGGACTTTATTACAAATTTACTGTCTTTTTGGAAGAGAACAGTTTTTATTTTCTGTTCTCAGAAACGTTTTCTTCAGATTCCACTTTTTCACAAAGTGTCCATCCATCAGAAAGGACACCTACAAAATAATGTTTACTTTTCAGTCCTAAAAAGAGTTTAATTACTCAGTGACATTGTATTCACATACAATGTATGTACTGTAAGTTGTTCCTGTTGTTCCTTCAAGTCAGTCTTGACTCCTGGTCAATGCCTGGACAAGTCCCTGCAGTTTTCCTGGCAACACTTTTGCAAACGGTTTGCCATTACCATTTTCCTTAAGTTGGCAGAAAATGACTGATGCAAAGTCATGCAACTATCTTCTGTGCCTAAGTTGCCCATTGTCCTTAATCATTACAGAACATCAATGTGACCTACTACATTACAAGAGCTTTAAATGAATTTGCATTCTTTTGTTGCTTCTGTATACAATTGGATACATAGGCTATTCAGTGTTCATTTAAGACAAATGGTTCAAAAACATTATCAAAAACTAAGGATCAATATGACTGGTACTTAATAAATAATAATTATTACATTGTTGTTTGTCTCAAACTGGTTTTTGTCCATTAAACATTGCTAAATAATTTTCCTAAAAATGAGCTTGTGAACAAAATTGCTTGTCTCATTTCAAGCTACAAACCAGAAAATTAATAAATAGGAAGTATGTGCTTGGATTACTTTTTTCATTTTGACTGTAGCTAAGTTAAAACCAAAAGAAAAAAAAACCAATATCCTAGGAAAAATAATGCATATGATTTGAAGAAACAGGAAATCAAGTGAAGGTGGGTTTTTAATTTCAAACCCTGATATAGTTGCTTTGATACAATGATGGAGCATGGTGGTTTATGTGGTTAGAACACTGGGTTAGCAAGCCTGCGTTCGAGTTCCGAGTGCTTCTGCATGGTGGGGCGAGGTCCCATCATCTGTTCAACCTCCTTGATAGGGACATGAAAGGAGCCCTCACGTGTGTCACCTGAGCAACAGTGATATTACCAGCTAATCCTTTCAATCAGGAAACACCTTAAAAGGTGCCTGTGACACAAACAGGATGAGGATAAAATAATAATCATCCAAATGCATTCTAATCCCTAAATGTAAGATTAAAAAATCCAATCCCAGCCATGAAACCAGCTGAGTGATTTTGGGCCTGTCTCTCTTTTTCAGTCCAACTTGCCTTACAGAGTTGTTGTGAGGAACATAGGAAAAGGAAAGTATGTTGGAAAGTATGTTCACCACCTGGAGTTATTTGCAAAATAATAAAGGCACAATATGAACAAATAAATAAATAAAAAAATAAAAAGAACATCCACAATTTAATGAGATTTTGTTCATTTTATTCTGTTTGTAAATGTAAACCAGACAACCTATGCCCTCTTGGGTCATAATTTCAGAGTTATTTCTTTACCAGGTTCCTCAATGCCTTCATAAGAGCTTCTAATATAACAGCCTTCGTGGAAAACTTGGGATATATTCAGAGATGAATCTGCTTTGAAAATAACCAATGTTGAACTGTATAGTACAGGTAGTCCTCGACTTATGACCACAATTGAGCCCAACATTTATGTTACTGTGAGAAATTTGTTAAGTGAGTTTTGCCCCATTTTACGGCTTTTCTTGCCACATTTGTTAAGTGAATCACTGCAGTTGTTAAATTAATAACACAGTTGTTAAATGAATGTGGTTTCTTCATTGACTTTGCTTGTCAGACGGTCGCAACAGGTGATCACGCAACCCTGGGACACTGCAACCGTCATAAATGTGAGTCAGTTGCCAAGCATCTGAATGTAGATCAGGTGAACATGGGGATGCTACAAAAGCCATAGGTGTGAAAAATGGCCATAAATCACCTTTTTCAGTGCCGTTGTAAATTTGAACGGTCACTAAATGAACTGTTGTAAGTCAAGGACTACCTGTACAGGACATCAGTACAGGAAGGGTTTTATGACATTTTATATTATGTCATAAACTAATTTCTGATAATGTTTAAGCCATAGAATCAGCGGTGGATTGCTCCCGGTTCGGCCCGGTTCTAAGAACCGGTAGCGCCAGCAGTGGGAGGTTCCGCCCACCCGCCCGGGACGCTTCTGCGCATGAGCACGTGCGCGCGAACCGGTAGTAAAGGGTTTTAGAACCCACTACTGCATAGAATGTTTTATAAAATTTGCCAAATTTCAGTTATATAGGAGTTAATGGGTTTCAGATTTTGGATGCATTCTGTAACATAACCCATTTGAGATACTTTGCTTCAAAACGTTTTGCCTATGGTGCACTGTTTTGGCCATTAAGGGTTACAGGAATTAGAGTTTTAGTTATATATAGATTTAAAATAGTTTTTGAGAGAGAGTAAATTGTTTTTTGATGGTACCAGATGCTGAGAGATCTACACTATTTATTTATTTACTTATTTATTTTTTATATCCTGTCTTGGGGTTGGGCTGAGAGAGAGTGATTGGCCCAATGCCACTTAGCTGGTTTTCGTGGTTAAGGAAGAACTAGAACTCACAGTCTCCTGGTTTCTAGCCTGGTGCCTTCACCCCAAACTGATTATGCTATGTTACTGACTTTCTGTAAGTGCTAAATTTTCAAATTTAGTGTTGATTAAAGTTGTTCCTATCCCTACCTAATTGACATAAATATAGAGCCAGTTTGGTTTAGTGGTTACGGCATCAGGCAAAAAGTCCCATGAAAGCCAGCAAGATATCTTTGGCCCAATCTCTCTCTCATGCCAGCTCATCTGACAGGGTTTTTGCTGTGGGGAAAACAGGAGAACGAATGTGTCTTGGATATTTGCCACCTTGAGTTATGTGAAAAAATAATAAAGGTAGGAAATAAAGTTTATATGAAAAGGTATATTTAGTAGGTTTATTTTGTTTTAGGATCTGACATATACAGTAAATCCCATTTGATGATTATTGCTTTATAAGATTATTTTCATCCATTAGATTGTCAATTAAAATTGTTAAATTAGTTAAACTTCAACTTTCAAATCCATTTTTTTTCTATTTTCTTAGATTTTGATGGATGCATTGCCTACCTGAAATATGGTGAAGAAAGCCTTCCCTTCACAGGACAACATAGCCTTGCTACCATATCTAAATCAGATTCCTCTGTAAAGATTGGCTGTCGAGGTCCCAACATCTGTGCCAGCAATCCTTGTAGAGGAGAACTAATGTGCATTAACCAGTGGTATACATATGAATGTGTTCATCGTGGAGCCTGTGCATCTAACCCCTGTCAGAATGGAGGTACTTGTGAACCTGATGAAAGAGCTGGATTTATTTGCAGTTGTCCAGAATCACATACTGGAACAACATGTGAAATACTAGTTGTGTGCCTTGGTGTCATATGTGCCCAGGGACATGTATGCAAGGCAGGAATAAATGGTGCCTATGTATGTATCCCTCAGCTCTATCCAGCTGAACTTTCTTTACCACTATGGGCTGTTCCAGCCATTGTGTGCAGCTGTGCTACTTTGTTGGCATTGCTTGTGCTTAGCTTGATCCTGTGCAATCAGTGCAAAGGAAAGAAGGCAAAAGTTCCAAAAGAAGAGAAGAAAACAAAGGAAAAGAAAAAGAAGGGCAGTGAGAATGATGCGTTTGATGATCCTGATAATATACCGCCCTATGGTGATGATATGACCATCCGGAAGCAACCTGAAGGAAACCCGAAACCTGACATAATCGAAAGAGAAAATCCTTATCTCATATTTGATGAAACAGATATATCACACAACACAGAGACTATACCCAGTGCTCCTCTAGCTTCCCCAGAAGCAGAGATAGAACACTATGACATTGATAATGCAAGCAGTATAGCTCCTTCAGATGCAGACATCATTCAGCATTATAAGCAGTTCCGAAGTCATACTCCTAAATTTTCCATTCAAAGGCACAGTCCATTAGGGTTTGCAAGACAGTCGCCTATGCCCTTGGGAGCAAGTAGCCTAACCTACCAGCCTTCATATAGTCAAGGTCTAAGGACGACTTCACTAAATCATTCTGCTTGCCCTACACCAAACCATCTTTCTCGTCATAGTCCTGCTCCATTCTCCAAAGCATCCACTTTCTACAGAAATAGTCCAGCAAGGGAAATGCATCTTTCTATAAGAGAAGGGAGCCCTTTAGAAATGCACAATGAAGTCTGCCAAACTGCTCTCTTTAATTATCCCAGTAGACTGGGGAGAAGAAGCAAGAGTCCTCAAATGATGACAGGTCATAGTTCCAGGCCTGGAAGTCGCTTAAAGCAACCAATAGGACAAATTTCCCTCGAAAGTGGTCCTCCTGTAGGGCTTTCTATTGAAGAGGTGGAAAGACTTAACACTCCACGCCCTAGAAATCCAAGCATCTGCAGTGCTGATCATGGAAGATCTTCTTCTGAGGAAGACTGCAGAAGGCCTCTGTCAAGAACAAGAAATCCAGCTGATGGTATTCCAGCTCCAGAATCATCATCTGACAGTGATTCCCATGACTCTTTTACATGTTCTGAGATGGAGTATGATCGCGAAAAACCCATGGTGTATACTTCAAGAATGCCCAAACTATCTCAAGTTAATGAATCAGATGCTGATGATGAAGACAATTATGGCGCTAGACTTAAGCCTAGGAGGTATCCAGGCCGCAGAGGAGAGGGTGGTGGTCCTGTGGGTGCACAAGCACCTGCACCTGCTTCCAGCATTAATGATACTTCCCCTTTGAAACTTGGACCACAAGGAGGGAACTTCAACTGGGACAATCTTTTGAACTGGGGCCCTGGATTTGGGCATTATGTGGATGTTTTTAAAGAGTTAGCATCTCTTCCAGAAAAGACAGCAGCAAATGTAAGTGAAGAGGGCAGAAATGGTACAACGCAACCAAAAGATGGAGAAGCTGAACAGTATGTATAGAACTTCGTACTGACATTATCAAAATACAAGTACATAAAATACTCAAGCCATTTTATCAGTGTAGATAAAAAAGGACACACTTTGTTTTAGCCAGGGCCAGTGGTTAGACACATTTAAAATAATTGCAACTATGCTGCTGAGAAGGACAAATACTTTTTTTTGTTTTATTTAATTACAATTGGTTAAATTTGTTTCTACTGCATGCATTATATTTTCAAGCAAAATATCTTATATGTGGCAACCTGATCTTTATCCTTTATCCTTGTTTGGTTTGTGATTTTTAAATTAAGAATGATTAGCTCTAAAAATGGCTGCAAAATGTTTTGTTGTGAAGGGCGTGCTTGTACACAAGTTGAATATGTTGTTTTGAAATATCAACTATATTGATCTGTTGAGAGAGCAATTTTGCAGATGCTGAATGAAGGAATGAAATTATTGTATTCTTCCTGAAACTATATTTCCTATCCCTCAGTTGCTCAAATCTGAATATTTCAAAGAATGATAAGCTTAAGCTTACTATTGTTTTATGTTCAAGGGGTCCTGTTAACCAGTTCAAGCTCATGAGCACTTTAGGATTGCATTATTTTTGACAAGGATGTGTGAGAACTTCTGAATGATTTTTCCCCCTTGTTTCCCCAAATTGCAGTATTTTTAGCTTGTATGGAAACTGATACACATTATAAAATTGAACAAACAACAGAGTTTATAGAACAGATAATGTGGCTGAGTGCAAAGTGAGAACAGAAAACCGAACTCTTTTGATTCCAAATTAATACCAACTTGAATAATAACTTTGGAATGACAAACCACCCTATTGATATTTCAGTTCTGTCATCTGGAGAAATGAAAAGATGCTATAAGTAATAAAATGATGACTCTAACTCACAGGGGGCATAGTGGGGATTGTTTGCCTAAGTATTAAAAAGACATATAGCACTATACTAAGTATTATTATGGTTATTATTCTAAGCACTGCCTTCCTGCAGGACCTTTGAGTGATCTTTTTGTTACACTGCAGAGTATTCTGTGATAGAAGAATTTGAAATAAACATATTTATTAAAAGTATAAGTTGTTGCACTCTTGGAACAGGAGACCAGTTTTAAAAATGTACTCATAGTGCAGTCATAGAAGAGTCTACTCAAGATCAAGTTCCATCAAATTCAGCATGTATAAAGTTGAAGCCTGGGTTGTAATTTCACTTCCTATCCCAGGGGGTAAAATCATCTAAACTTAGTGAGAATTGCTTTTGAGTAGCTGTGTATGATTGCTCTATTAGTAATGCAATACAGATACTCTAGTATGAAAGATATATATATGGAATCAGCAAGGAACAGCAGAAATGACTTTTATCTTTAAAATGCATTGTGAAAATATGGGAGCAGAGTCTCTATCTGATGCTACTTTTATGTATTTTAAAGACAAAAGCAGAAAGTTATGAGTATTTGCATGCAGCATTCTTTATTTGTATGATACATATATGTATTTTGCTCAGGTATTCATAACTGAGTATAAAGTTTATCCTAAGAATTGATCCTGTAATAAGGAAAATCCTAAATGTCACTTATAAAAGGTAATATTTTTAAGCATCTCTGTTTTAAATTTGGGGGATTTATACAATGCCCTTATGTTTCCATGAAGCTTCTATTATACTGTGTTAAAAAATGTGGGGGTTTTTGGGAGTGGGTTGTTTCTTGTTAATATTTTCTCTTCCTTTCTTTCTGCCTGTTTCTTAATCTAAATTCTGTTTTTGGTATCAATGTTTTCCTATACAGAATAGTTTTCTTACTTTCAGGAAAAGTAAGAAAAATACTCTTTTTTACATTTGTTACTTCTGTAACATTCATTTTTTTCACATTTTGATAAAATTGTAACAGACCATATGCTTTCTAAGTGTACAATGCCAATAATAGAATTAAAATATTTATTTAAAATATATTGTGTGCAGTAATGGAAACAAGTGCTAATGCAATTTTACAATGCAAATATGACTCCTCTACCATATTTAAAGACCACTAAGTTGTCATTTTGACTAGAGACCCAGAGACTTCTAGTTCTAATACCATAAGCTTTGGCCAATCACTCTCAGTCCTACAAAGAAGACAAAGGCAAACCTTTGGGAAATAATTCCAAGAAAACTGGAGGGCCTAGTCCAGGCAGTCACCAGGGTTCAAAGGCAACCCCCCCCCCCAAAAAAAAAAGCCTAGAGCAGAATTCCAGACAGTAGGCGGTTATCCACTCATTAATGCAACATTCACATGCAAAGAATATTGGTTAAATAGAAAGCAAGTTTATATATACCACATTCTGGACCAATATCATGAACTGTAATGAGTCACCTGAAGGTACAAGATATATATAAACTTTGAGCTAGCACAGGACCATATCTTTTAAGTGAGCATTTCCAGTGGAAAGGAGAGAAGCAACCTTTCTTTGGATGCAGTTTAAATTATTTGAACATCTATCTAGTAATTGAAATAATCTATCAATAATCTTAATGCATCAGTTAAGCCAATAGCAATTTTCTATAGTATTTCTTAGCTGTGTCATCTGATGTGAAAAAGAAAGTACACCCTCTTTTAGTTATATGGTTTTAGGTATCAGGACATAGTAAAAATCATAAGAATCATTAGCAGGTAAATCATTAAAAGAAGGTAAATAAAATCTCAGATGAACAACAACATATGGCATATTAAATCATGTCACCATTTGTTTTACAAAAAGAAGACCTGCTAAGGATCAGATGATTTTTACTATGTCCTGATACATAAAACCCTAGAACGCGAAAAGAGTGTACTTTCTTTTTCATGTGACTATATATGGTATATTGTAGTATACATTTAGCACCATGAATGTAGCTTTTAAGTCCTGTTCAAATGCCTGACAAACAATGTGGCATCAGACAATTAATCTAAAACCAGTACTGTAATGCGTCATCTAATATGCCTCCTGTTATAATGGTTGATCAGATGCTAGGTACCTGGTAGAACTGCTGCTGATGCAGGGGTGGGTTCTGGATCCTTTTACTGCCGGTTCACTGCACGCGCGCCTGCAGCAATCAAAAAATCCAAGCAAAATCCAAGATGGCGGCGCCCACGGAGATACCGACAGAGCCGGCTCTGTGATGTCATCGCCGAGTTACTAACGGTTCTAAAGAACCGGATAGAACCGGTAGGAACCCACTTCTGTGCTGATGGTACATATATTTTTTTATTGATTGATTTCTACTCAACTTTACTGGACCTAAAATTTAGTATTTACAGTATTTAGAACAAAACTTTACTACATTTCTCATGAAAGACTGTGTCTGCATAGTTTATACCACTAGTTGTAACAAATATTTAGTTAGCCAAGGAATCTGCACCTGGTTTTTGAAAAGTTCAGGCAGTTAGTGATTGTCAACAGTGCCTATCTCTGACAGTATATAATAGTGGATCAACTAACGAGCAGGATATTATATACTCTGGTATAAATTTATAAAGAAAAATATCTTATCAGGTTGTTGTTGAACATTACTATGTCATTGAAAGCTGGTGAGACAAAGCAGTGTGCAGTTACTGTATTTCTAAGTTTCTATGAAATGGTATGATAGATCAACTGATCTATTTGTCCGGGACTTGTCACTGGAGATTTTCAAGAAAAGACTAGACAGCCATTTATTAAGGATGGAATAAGGTCTCCTGCCTTGAGGTATTAAATATCTGTTTTAAAAAGTTGCTGTTTGGATCAAGTATTGTCCTCATAATAATGATTGTGCATTGAACAAATGTTTTTGAAATTAATCCCAGGCATCATAAGACTTAGAGTGTTCTGAAGAAAATGTCTATATCAATTTACTTCGTTACAGGAAAAATATTCATGTTAGTATTGACCATATGAAATGTGTTTCTGTTTCTGCATTCACAATACATCTATGTCTTTTTATCTTGACTTCATATGTGAGCCAAACATATTTTTGCAGTGAGCTGCCCAATGAAGATGCAAGTGGAAATTCTAATAGTACTTGAAGAATGTATTTTTTTAAAGAGAGCCAGACTCAGAATTTCCTTTAGAAAAATTTCTAGATCTGTATATAATAGCACTAACTTCAAAGATGAAGAGTAGACATGTATGTGACTGCTAATTCCATCTGTTGTGAAAGTTTTCATCTGTTGCATTCAGTGCTCTTTAGTCTCAGATGTGCCTCTCAACGAGGAACATTTTACCCTAGAATACATGTTTTATTTAGTCTTCCTAACTCAAACTAGTAGAGTTTTATAGGTTCAATTCCAATACTACATTTGTTCAACATGAAGGATTATACAATTCCCTCTTCTTGCATAACCTTTGCTTATGTTCATAATTTTGTTTTTTCAGGCTATAAAGATGACTGAAAATGCAAAATGATCAAGATCACTCTAAAAATCTCTAAAAGTACAGCTTCCTAAAAAAATCATATATTGTATAGTTAATTATAGTAAATATTAAATATCATGACAGTAGGTTCATAATACATTATATGCATTAATGGTGTTTTACAATGTGTGCAAACAAGGTTAAAAACATTACAACTAAACATGGCTCTATAGAACAAACATTAGAAGACAGCCAAAGAAGAATTGACTTAAGTTAAAAAAAACAATTTTAAAAGATGAGGATAATATGAGAAACTCATTTCTGATTTGCAACCTACGTTTTGGTTTCATCATAGCTTTTTTTTTTTTAATGAGAAAAATCCACCATTACATTGAATGGTCCTGACAAATGTGTTTTACATCCAAATTATACAATGGTCTTTTAAGAATAAAGGAGCCAGTAAGTTCCACAATGAAAAAAAAATATAGACATACTACAATGTATCTATTCTCATCTAGCATAACTCCAACATAAGCTCCCAAGTACCAAAATAGATTCCAAAATATATGTGGGAATATGTATTAATGCCCCCCCTTTTTTTTTAAAGAAATGGACATTTTTCTCAATATTGCATTACACAGGCAGCAGATGGCAGCATTTGGCCAGCATTGCTTGAGCTTGAAAGCTAAGCTGGGTGAAGCAGGTTAGGAGTTGGATGGGAGGCAAATTGAGAATATTAGGCTGTAAACTAGAGTGTGAAGAAAAAGAAAAAAAAATCGCTGAACACATCTAGGACTACATCATAGAAAGTGGCAAACAACTTCCATATTATTGCCTGGAAAGCTACAGTACGAGTTCATTAAATCAGAATAGTTGAATTTTATTGGAAGGAAACTAACTTTACGATTTCTAATCTGTTTTTTTCAAGATGTCTCCCTGGTACATAGTTCTATGAGAAACTATAAGAAAGTCAGTTAAGAAAATCCGGGAAAACGTGGGTTTCAACAGATAAGTTAGTTTTTGATTGTTTATATGTTCAGGTAGCGATAGTGTTCACTTCCCATCCATGCTTTGTTTTTTATGGCTTCTTCTGCTGGACATCAAGATTTCTAAGAGAAAACTAGAACCATGCCAAACAATGCCAAATAGCTAGAAGACAGTTTATTTAATTAAGTATCCCATACAAAGTGAATGAGCTTAGCCATGAATAGGCATTTTATCACCAAAGAGATACATGCCCATCATTGAGGTGTAAACAAGGCAAAATTATTCATAAGTGCCATCCACTGCTTTCTGTCTGGAAGCTGACTAGAATTGGAGAAGACTTTTGTGTATGTAGAAGTCTCCTCTGATCACTTTTTCCAAAATCAAACACCCCTTTGAAGATTAGCACAATGCTATTATACTGTGGTTCTTTTGTTTCTTTTATCCATTTTTTGTACTATTTCTTACATCCAGTAGATCAATATTAAGCTTCAAATATACTTTTTTTTCTCTATTATTTTATGCAACTTGGTATTCAATATTCACTCTTCTAAATACAAACTTGGCAGGAATGGGAAGTATTCCTGTAACCCCAAGGGTAACAATAGCAGGAAAGAATGTTTTAATCATAACACTACATCTTCCTTGTTACTGCTCCAAAATATTTTTATACCTTGTGTTATCTTCTACCCTTTAGATCTATACTTTTTTAAATACAAGTGCAAAGGATTACAAAGGATGTATGTGCCTGCGTGTATATCTGTATACTTTGTGTAGTAAAAGCTTTTGAATGTAGTTTTATAGTGCCCTGTTTTGAAAAAAAACTCACTTTTCTTCCTTATTTTCTCCTGTGCAATAAAAAAAAAATCTAGTGGAGCACAAGTTTACAAGGCCCTAAATAATTGAGTCTGACAAGGGTTGTTGTTTTTTTCCAGTGCAACTGAAGTTTCCTTTGCCTCATGATTTTAGCTGCTTCTGCTTTGACTTTATGATTTCCCATGATAGCTGTAATTGGATACACACTAGGCAATTTGTTGTGTTTCAAATGACATTTAATACTAAAAAGAAGCCAGCAACAAAGAACAGCAAGTGCATCAGAAAACAAGATCCTTTTCATTCCAGCTATGACATAATTGAATCTGCAGTTATCTAAGTGATATAATGCAATGTATTCTATGTTACTCTCTGCCTCCAATTTCAATGGTCAGTAGCTATCATTAGCTAAAGCAGTTTAATATGATATTTTTAATTAAATAATAAATTTTATTCACAGAAGATATTTGATATCCTGCGATTGATATCATGTAATCACTGGTTCAAGTAAAAAAAACCATGCAACTGATCCAGAAATTAAAGGCAAAACCACTGTAGTAATGTTCTCTGGTTTTTCTGCCTTCATAACAGCAGTAGGAGAGAGGAAGGCAAGGACATTTTGTGAATTCGTTAAACATTTAGCTCTTCAGACATTTCACAAATTGAAGCAACTGTTTCAAATGGTTTCAGAACAACAGTTTTCTGAAAGATAAATATATATCAGATATAATTAGTGCCATCAAAGTAGAGCTAATCTCTGTTAACTGCATTAACAAATATTTTCTCAACTTGCCTTTGGTTAAAAAAAAATTGTAGCTCTTCCAGGGGCAGCTCAATATATACTTTGACCCCATTCATATACTTTACCTATTATTTCACTTTTCCAATTTCCCAGGGATATTTGCAGCAGTAGTCTCTCACTTCAAAGGAGATATGAGTGTGATTAGGGAAAGCTCCACTCCTTTTCAGCAGTAATTGCCTGCACATTGACAGGAGTGATGGTTCAATTACTCAGTTATGTCTACCATTCTGAAAACAGTACAACTCTCCTACTTCCCTCAAGTTTGTCAAACTTGTCTGCTCCTATTTTTTGTCCAAAGATTGTATATTTCTGCTTGCTAATCATAATCTCAATAGAGATTAATCAGTCTTTACTTGATCCATGATTGATTGATTAGTTGATTGCTTTTTCTTATAGTCCATGGTATCGTCTACCTCCATATCCATGATTCAAAAGTATGTTTCTTCCCCCGCTTTCTAAGAGTCTACTCTCACAACTATGAATTATTGTTATTTAATTATTCTGTGCTGTGATAAAAATAGTCCTATTTTCTATCATCCTGCATACATTTTCAATTAATATTAATTCATTAATATTCAATTTACTTTTCTATCATAGGGTCTATATATATGTGTATTCTGGAAACAAAAGAAACCATTCTTAAGTCTTTCTTCTTAAGTTTTATTGACATATCTTTGTTTTTTAACATTTAACAGTAACCCATTTTTATTTTCATAATTATCTTTTATAACATGTTTTAACTTTTAACTAATGGAGTCATCTGCATGGATTGTTTTGTTAACATGTAGACTTCCAGTTTTGAATAGAATTCTGTCTTTTAATATATTTGTTGGATAAATTAATTAGGTGTGAAAACAACATGTATCCTTATTTTACGCCTTTTGGTGTTTATCCATGTTCAATTTTTGTATTAGATTCTTGTACAGCAGAGGTCTTCAAACTTGGCAACTTTAAGACTTGTGGACTTCAACTCCCAGAATTCTGGGAGTTGAAGTCCACAAGTCTTAAAGTTGCCAAGTTTGGGGACCCCTGTTGTACAGTATAAGGACTTCAAAAACATAATTAAATGTTCTGGCTTTAATGATATTTCAAGTAGCAATTAGCTGTAATATATTTCGTGTATCATATAAAACTGAACACAGTACTTCCCAGAGTGTTCTTACAGCAAATAGAACCGTAGCTCAGGAAAATGTATATATGGTATTTCTTCTTCACATCATATTTGTAGCCTATTCTGGTGGATATTTTCTATGAATAATTTATCAGTCTTGCATCTGTCTGAATAAAATGCATCAGAATAAGAAAACTTTTGTAGAATTATTGTAAACAGAGTATCAGAATATCTCAAACTTTTTGGAAAAATATTATTTTTTAAAGATTCCTGACAAGGCCAAATTATATAAAGTTCCCTTTTTAAATCAATTTATAATATTCTAATTTTTATTCTCTTGGGAAATTTCTATAGAATAAGGTACAAAATGTATGAAGTTGTACAGTACATGAATCTCATAGAAGTAAGGGCTGTTTGCAAAGACAAAAGTTTTGCAGAGATAAAGTGAAAGATTTAGTGGAAATTAAATATAGGTATATTAGTTTTTATTTTTCTTATTTAATAATTTTTATTACTATTTCTTATTTTTTTCTAAACTTTGCTTAAAATTTGTTATGAGTAGTGTGATGAGCATATAAATACTATATGTATCTCAGTTCTGTGCAAAAAATTAAAATGTATATAATTTGTGGTAGTGTTAAAATTATGTATGTGTGTAGTACATAGGCATGTTTGACATTTAAAATGTGTGTGTTGAAGAATCTTGTGTTTAAAAATATGTAGCAAGGAAACAATTTTGAAATGGAAAAGGTATGAATAAATGGATAATGATTTTTTTAAAAAAATAAAAATAAAAAACCTATATATCTAAATCCAGAAACAAAATAATTCCTCAATAATATGGACCCCAAATTTGAATAGATTTATTCTGATTCATGTACTCTTTCCCTTGACCAAATGAGTAAACTGTAGGCTTTAGTCAGTTAAAATGTATTCCTTCCTTTGCTTGGAACAGGATATCAAAACGTATTTTAACCACACTAGGATCTCTCTCATTACAATTGTTTCTTCAAACAATTTTGGTTTCCTAATCAAGTTTTCTGCTAAATCTGTGCAGTTTCAAGGCAATTAATCTAAATAATGCTGTGATTATAAGATCACTGAAAGGGAGTGTGTTTGGGGGTTTGCAGTGGCACTTAGCTCTTGAAAGTATGAAAGACTCTGTGTTTCCACAGCTGCAGCCTGCTATAAAAGATGCTGTGCCATTCTTTTATTCCTCTTGCTGGAAAAAATAAATTGCATCCAAGTGACCTAGATTTCTACTAGGGACCCTGTTTCTTGATTATCATGATCTCATGACTAGACAGAAGCAAGATGCAAATTGCCTACTGAGCACATTTACTTTTATTGGGGGGGGGGAATGTTCTCAAAGTTTGCCAAGATTGCAAACTGATACAGCAAACTAAAGTCAGCAAGAAAAATAAAACCACACACACAGATTCCAGAGTGAAGCCGCCGTAAATCAAACCATTAAACTACATGTGGTCAAATGCTTGTTTCATGACTACTTTGTCTCATCTTACAAACTCCTTTCCCTCCCTCCCCACCATCCACTGTTTGAGCACCAAAGAATTAAGTATTTTGAAATCTGTTGGGATATTCAAGGAGGGAAAGAATGAAAAAAAAATGGAATATAATATAATCCAGAAGTATTTCTTTGAGCATATTTTGATGTACTTGTATTTGTTATTATGCAGACTGCTAAGAATCATTGCATAGAAGTTGCCACTAAAGTGATTCCATATATTTATAAAATAATTTATAGCAAAATTTAGGCCACTGAATTGAATCCCTTGTTCAGGCCAGGAATCACATGAAATAATTTCTTATAAAGAATTATGTTCTTTTTTTTCATAAGTACATAAGTACATGAAACTGGTCTTGTGAATTGGAAATTATTTTTTATTTCTCCTAATGTTTGGTGTGAATCTATCTTTCTCTTATCTTATTTCATTATTTATTAAGTTTGAATACTACCCAATTATAACTGACTCTGGGCAGTTCACAACAATAAATAACATAAAACATCAGAATACAAAAATGAACCAAACAAATTACAAAAATAGCTACAAAATAATCACAAGAGGGCAATTCAACAACAAAGAAAATATAAAAGATCACAAACAGGATGATGATGCAGCCCAAGGCCTGGGTCAATAGCCAGGTTTTCCAAACTATTATCAGAATGGGAGTCATATGGATCTCAGATGAGACCTTATTGCTATGAAGATGTACTTTCTGGATACCAAAAGACAACACTTGTGAATTGAGAGTACCCAAAACACACTTACTTTGCCAGATCATACAGGACAAGCAGAAACCAAAGAAACAGGAGATCCTGCAAACAGTTTTGTCCCATGTCATGTAGTGCTTTAAAAATGATACCTTGCATCATATCTGAAAGAACGCATTGGCCTATTATTCTGTGTTCTAGAGCAGTGGTTCTCAACCTTCTTAATGCCGTGATCCCCGCCCCTCCGCCGCAACCCCCGCCCCCTCCCTCGCATGCGCGTTGCCAGGCGAGAAGTGATGAGGTGACAAAGGGGGCGTGGACCAAGATGGCGGGCTAGCGCGCGCTTAGGCTACCCCTGTGAAAGGGTCGTTCGACCCCCAAAGGGGTCACGACCCACAGGTTGAGAACCGCTGTTCTAGAGAATTAGGTTTCCAGATTCTTTTGGGTGACATACTTGTACATATCTCAAGATGCTACCATATTACCTTCAATCTTCTTCTCTTACAGTTTAATATTCCCATTTATTTCATTCTTGTTTCTTATGCGTTAATTTCCAGTATCTTGCTGACCTTCCCTGGACCTGCTCCAATTTCTTTGATAAACTCTTCAAGATGGGACCTTGCCAACTGGAATAAAGTATAGCTATTATTTCTCATGATTTCTGTTGATGCAGCCTAAAACTTCATTCTCCTCTCTTTTTTTAGCTACATTACATATGCTAATTCACATTCCAAGATTGTTTTCACAAGTACTGTTAACAAGCTAAGTATTAGAAGGGGCATTTCATTCAAACTGGGTTCACTTATAGAAATGTACATGTTCAGAAATGCAAAATGTATAGTTTCGTAAATTCTTTTCAGGACATTCTTGCTTAGCAACCACAATTGGAATTGGCAATTCCATTGCTAAGTATTACAGTTGTTATGCAGTTTTCAACACTGTTGTAACTATAAATGATTGCTAAACAAGGCAAGCAGTAAGCAAGAATTAACCTATTTAGCACTTAAATGTTAAAAGATTTTGAAAGATGAAGATACATACCGTAGTTTCTCTGTACTTCTTTAGTCTTGTTTCACATCTCCAATGTCATTGTATTCAGACAGGTATTTTGAAGAAGAACTGTCTTCATGATCAAATAAATGAGATTATAGTTCCCCTTAAATTTTATGGCCTTAGAACAACAAGGTTGAAAAGGGATAGAATTTCAGGAAGTCTGCATGGCCATCTTCCTACCCATTTTGTTCTCATAAAAGCTGCATCATCTTTGAAGATGGCTTATGTGACTTTACAAGGAACACATTAAGGAACACATTAAGAATGTAAACAATAGAAGTAGAAGAAATCTGCTATGTGTTATATAAATGTATGTAATGTGTTATTAATCCTCAAGTTTTGACCACTTGTTTAGAGAATGTCCAAAATTATGACAACACTGAAAAAATTCACTGAAAAAGTGACTTACAACCAGTTCTCACATTTACAACTATCACAGTGTTTCTGTGGTCAGGTAGCTTGCACTTGGTAACCGGTTTACACTTATGACAATTACATGTTGCAGTCATGTAATTGGCACTGTCAGCAAACTCAATGGAAAAGCCAGCAGTGAAGATCATAAATTGGGATCATGTTATGCACCCTTTAAATATTATGGTGATTTCCTTAACAACCATAAGCAAAAAGTTTGTAAAATGAGATGCAGTCACATGATGTCTGACTTAATGACTGCACCACTTAATAATAAATTTAGTCTCAATGTGGTCCTACCATGTTTCCCCAAAAATACGACATGTCCTGAAAATAAGGCCAAGCCTGATTTTTGGGGTAGGTGTAAATATATGCCCTCCCCTGAAAATAAGCCCTAGTGAATGGGTGGGCATGGCCAGCACAGGAGGCAGCCTTTCCCTTCTCCGGTCAGCTAATGGCAGCTGGGCCCCTTAATTGCGACCCACAGATCAGCTGAGCTGATCTGGAGCTGCCTCTCTGTTCTATCTCTCCCCAGTGTTCTTGGTGCTCACCCGCCTCCCATCCATCCATCCATCCATCCATCCATCCATCCATCCATCCATCCCCCTTGCCTGCAAACTCCCGCCCCACTCACAAGAGAGCAACCACCCGGCACCTCTTGCCACATAGTGCCCACCCAACAGACAACTCCCCCTCCGGCCGGGCAGAGCGCCACTTACCGACCGAGCGGTAAGAGGCTGATCGGGCCAGCCGCCTGCTGCCGAGTCTTCCTGGAGCTGGGGCAGAGAGTCTTCCGGCAGCGGCTGCTCCTGGAGTACGCTTCCCACTCTATGGTTCCAGCTCCATGCAGGGCTGCAGCTCCCTTTGCCTCTCTGCCCCGGCTGCCAGAAGACATGGCAGCAGGCAGCTGGCCCAACAGGCCTCTTCTCCGCTTCCAGCGGCTTCCAGCCAGGGTTTATGTCTTGTGGCCCACCCCGCCCCATCCCCCGCCCGACCTGCCACCCCAAAATTGCACCCCACCAGGAGACGCGCATCTTACTGGAGACTGGCAGCTCCATCGCATCTCTTGGCTGGTCTGTGCAGGGAAACACCTTGCACAGTAAAGAAAAACTGTTGGGATATTCATGAGCAGGATTGCTCGCACTCGCAAGAAGTTTTTCTTTACTGTGCAAGATATTTCCCTGCACAGACTGGCCGAGAGGCGACGGAGCTGCCAGTCCCCGGTAAGATGCGCATCTCGCGGCCCGCCCCGTCCCGTCCCATCCACCGCCTGGTGAGGGGGGTTGAAGAGATGGCAAGGGGAGCCCTGTCTTGCTCCATGTGTCTCGCTTCTCCGCCACCCCTCCCCACCTGCCACTTCCCCTCGCCAGCTGAGATTGGCAGGCCAGATTCGGGGAGCTGAACGCGCTGCTGCTGGCCGGGAGGACAAGATCGTGAGAAATGGGCTCTCTCGCAGCGCCTCCTCTCTCTCTTCTCCTGAGTGGTAGCGGTGCATCCAGCTCACTGAATCTGGCCTGCTGATCTTGGCCGGCAGCGGCAGCGGCAGAGGCTCTGACCCGATCCTGGACGGCAATGCTGCAGGCAAGAACCGGACACACGGATCCCGCTTCATGGCTGCGCAGACAGAGCCTGCATGGCCACTGCTCGGCGCTCCGGTGCTGGTCCCCCTCCCCCAAGTCCCAGGTCGACAGGGCTAGGGCTGGCAAGAGTGTGACGCGTGACCATTGCACCATTACCGGTAGGTAAGGAGGGGGGCGAGAGC